>JABASP010000164.1:0-73053 GCA_019776565.1 Sminthurinus signatus
CAGAGGCGATACTTTTTATAGTCAGCTTCGCTTCCGGAGCCTAAAGCATTTATGCTTTCAAGGCGATATAAAATCGTCACGAAGTGAGGATTTTTAACTTTATTTCCCTTTATATAGTTTTTTTTTTTGTAAAAAGCTCTCAGGCGTACACTTTTATTTTCTCAGTATCAATCTCAATCATTCTTAAACAATTATTGAAATTTGAAATGCTTTCGGATTATCGTAGGTAAAAGGTAACTGAATATTGATAATTGATAGAAAGGGCTTCTTTTATCCATTTTCAAAGGTACATTTTCAACTCTTTTACTCTTTCACACTTTTATAGCTTTTAACTAGAAATTGGACTACAACTTTTACTTTTTAAAACAGCCAAAAATGTTTTTGTTGTTTTTTCTGTTTCCTCATCTCTGCAAAATCCAAAGTCTAAAGCCAGGTTCATCAATGTAAATATTTTGAAGGTAGCAAATACGTGGATTTTGGAGGAGTATGTAAATGTTGATCATTGATCAGTACAATTTAATTTATTACAGTGGGACTTTTGAAAATTTGAAAGGTACAGGAATTTATATCCATATTCCAAATTCCATCGACCACACACGAAAGTATCAAATATCAAGTATCATATTTCTGGAGTAGAGTTCACTAGAACTGGAACTGGGACTGGACTCTTCGCTGTTTTGGCAGTTCACTGGAACTGGATAAAATACCAAACACCGAATTCAGAATACAGAATTGTATCGTAATTCATCATCACAAGTCACAAGTTTCCCTCGTGTCTGGTTTCCCTTTAAGCGAATACGAATGGGAAAAGGAATACAAATGTAGTTTCAGTTTTGTAGTGATTTTTCCTTGACAGTATAATCATGAAAAAGACGTACTTATAGACTGCACTCGGCACTCGCAATGCAAAATACAGATGAAGATTCATACACTCGTTCTTCGTACTCGTCTTTTTACTTTTTATACTTTATGCTCTTTTTTTTGCTTTATGATATCATATTTCTGTCACTATTTTAAAAGTTATATTTTTTCTTTTTCTCCCCGTTTCAACAGTCAACAGTCAACAGTCAACTCCGCTTCGGGTTCTCCACGAAACTTGTTTTTTATTGGATTCAAAGTCAAGTTCGTCTCAATTCTCAGTTCTCAGTTCTTGATTCTGAGACTCATTTTTATGTATCACAACACATTCAACATTCAAGTTGATGGAAAATTCCAAGTCGAAGTGGAATCGGAATAGGAATTTTACATTCAAATTTAAATCCAATATAGTCGAATTGAGCTGAGTTTGAATGTAGTTGACCAGGACTAAATCAAAATCATAAGAGCGAGACGGAAAGGTTCTTTTTTTTCTGGGGAAAAAGTTACAAGTTACAAGTTGTGTGAGGGATTTTTGGTCTGGTTTTGCTGGGGTTTTTTTTTTACTTTGATCCTGATTTTGATTTTGATTTTGCTTTGAGTTTGACTCTCTTTCTCAAAATCCTTATTCGTATTCTTATTCTTATTCTGTGTGTGGTGTGGTTTTGGTTCTTTTTTCTTTTTTTTTCTTTCTTCTTTTTCAGTTTCCTCGTGACTCCGTGACGGAGGAAAAACTGGAAAGTCGAAAAGTTGTAGTTTGTGTTTTGTCTAGTTGTAGTCAAAGTGGGGACTTTTTGCCATTCTTGATTCTCGATTCTCGATTCTTGCTTGCTTTGCACTTGCTCTTTTTCTCCCTCTTTATTTTTTTTGCTTTAGTTGTCTCTGGATTCTCTTGAATCCAGAATCTTGACTCCCTTCATTTTCCCTTTGTGTGTATTTCTATTGTAGTTGAGTGTACAGTTTCCAGTTTCTAGAGTTCTCCGTTTGAGTTTCCGCTCTTGTCCCTTGTCCATTTGCGAAAAAAGAAGGAGGAAACTATCAAGAAAAGAAGGAAAGAATGGGAGCGGAGCGGAGAAGAGTCGACTGAACTGGGATACTCTTTTACTTGTACTTTGTACTCTGTACTTTTGTTCATTGTACATACGTGCAATTTTTTTACTTGTCCTCATTCTTCTTCCTCTGTTTCACGTCTAACTGTATTTCTGTCTGTATTTCTGTTCCGACTTGGGATGTACGATGTACGTGCACTTTTACCACAGAAACTAGTTGTACTTTTCCTCCGTTTCCCTGTCACTTTTCACAGGATTATAAAAAGCTTGGTTCTTGGTTCATTCAAACATTCAAAGATTCAAACTTCATTTATGCCAGAGGCATGAAACCATAATATAATATAATATAAAATAAATTGAAGAAATCCAAGAGAGATACCATTTTCTATTTTTTTCTAACCTAAACTCTAAACTCTAACCGCTAAATAGACCAATTGTGCAGAAGAATGGGAAAATTATCTTTCTTTACTTGCATACACAATACACAATACACAAAATACATTCAGGATTCAAGAGATTTTGGTTTTGGTAAAAGAAGAAAGAAGAAAGAAGAGGCGTTCATGTTGAAACCAGGAAAAAAAGAAAAAGTTTGTGGTTCCCATTTCCCGTTCCAGAGTTGTTCTTGTTTGTGATGAGGGACTGTTTGTGGGGATTGGACAAGAGAGAGAAAAAGAGAGAGAGGAGAGAGATATCTGGATATTTTTCTCTGTGGACTGAAACTATCGTAGGGTATTTTGGAGGAATGGAGATGGATTGTGACAAGAACAGTGACAGACGTTTTTTCCCTCTGGTTGAGGAGTTTGGGGAAAATATGAGTGGATTTGTCATTGTCTCGACTCTCTAGACTCGAGTTTGGAGTCTCGAGTTTGGAGTCTGGAGTCTTGAGACTTGAGACTTGAGACTTGAAATGGAGGATGAAAGAGAAAAGGAGAGGGAAGAACGTGATACACTGATAAGGCCACTTGTCATGTTCGAGTGGTTCGCGGTCTCAGTGCCTTGAGAATGGAGAATGGAGAACAGAAATGTGGATTGTGGATCCTCAGTTTCAGCACACACAAATACAAAATACAAACTACAAACACACAGCTGTGGATATTCACATCCGGATTCTGGACTCTGTGAACGATCGTCCACTTTCCACTTTGATTCTTCTAGTCTTTGAATCCACCTCTACGTTTTAGTCTTCAGTGTTAGATTTTGAGCTGGACTGAGCTGGACTCGCTAGATTGGATCTAGAATCTAGACACGAGAATCTAGACATGAAAATGCAGATCAAGTTTAATATTGCGAGGCAGATCTTTTATCTTTTATCTTTCATCTTTTATTTGCTATTTGCATTCTAGAATCTAGAAACTAGAATCTATACAAATACACACAGCAAAGACCAAAGAGTGCAGCAGTTGAGTCGTCAATGTTCTCCGTGTCTACGAGGAACCATGTAAATTTTACGTGTACTGGTTTTGGTTTTGGTTTTGGTTTTGGTGCTTGTAGTTGTAGTTGGACTGAGCTCCAGAAACAGATCCGTTGGTTAGATATTAGATAGTGGATTGCTCAAGCGGATCATCTACATGTCATTGTCATTGTCTTTGTCTTTGTCTTTGTCGTTGTCGTTGTCAAGCCAGAACCGGGATTCAGAGGAGCATTCGTGCGAGTAAGGACGAGGACGAGGCCGAGCGGAGCGGAGGCTGGTTGACTAGCTCTGTGAATGTGGATTTGGATGAACATGTATATTTTGACTATGCAAAAGAGGCAGCGGAGAAATCAATACCACGAGCAGCAGCAGCACCAGCAAAAGTCCGGTCCAACGGGAAGAGGATGAACATGCGGTGAACAGGAGGGAAGAGCCCGAGTTGTGTTGAACGGCAGCGGGATAGTCTCCTAAAATAAAAATAAACAAAAACAAAAAAAAACAAACATAAGTTTTGTATCTACAAACTACAAGCATTTTGTTTTTTTATTTCAAGAAGCTTAGATTTAAATCTTTTAATAGAGATAAGAAAATATTGGGGAAAATGGGAAAAGTCTACTCTAAACTCTAAAGTTTTTAGCTTCCGATAAACGATAAACGATTCATGATTCATGAGGAGGAAATACTAAAATGATATTGATATGGAAAGTGGGAAGTTGGAAGTGGGAAGTGGGAGTATTTATTATTATTTATTATTTAGTATTGAATTGATGGGATGTGTGTGTATTTTGAACAGTGGACAATGTATTGAGAATTGAGTATTTATTGAGAAGATGAAGATCATGAATACTATTACTATTATTATTATTATTATTATTGATAGAAGTAAAATCAAGTCTAAAGAATGGTCAAAGGTCTCTTTCTTTTTCTTTACCATTTAGAACATGAACGGCGATAGTGTTGGATGCAACTGGAGAGGCTCGACAGGTGTAATTCCCCGAGTCGGATCTCCGGACGGACAAAACTGAGAGGAAAGCACTCGCCTCACCCGTTGTGCTATTCTTCCACGATCTGCACACATAAAATAGATAAAACAGATAAAGATAAACATAAAAATAAAACACACATACATACAGAAATACATGTAAAAGTTGATAAAATCCAAAGAAAGCCTCACTCAATCTTTTCTGTATTCATCTTATTTTATTTTATGTCTTTGGATCGAGAATCGAGACGCAGTATTTTTCATTCAATATTCAAAGTAAAGTAGTAATATTTTCTATTCATAATCTTTTGTACTAGTATTTTACTACTAGACTTACTTGACTTTGATTCGACTATCTCCGCCTGGAAGTGGTTTTCCTCCCTTGAACCAGCCAATGTCATCCAGCAGCTTGTCCAGATGACTCGCCTTGCAGGTCAGATGAAGCGAGGAGTCGGTTTTGTAGTGCCGCTCCTGAATCGCATTTCCATTCTCATCCAAAATCAGGACTGCCGGAGCTGAAAATTCCAAAATCCAAGGACAAGCTCATTCACTTTCATAAAGTTTAAAATTATTCCCAACTGGTTCATTTACCAAACTACAAACTACCTATACTAAAAATATACATGTGGTATGAGGTATGAGATAAAGGATAAAGGAGATAAAGTGTAAAATGCTCCTTTCTCTTTTTATCCTTCTCCAAATATTCATCTTCTCCTGGGGAATTCAAAATTTCCCAAAATACCAAAAACCAAAAATCTTTCCCCCTTTTTCTCACCATGTGAACAATGGAAAATCTGGTATCTGACAAGATGTATAAAAACCAAATACAGCTAGAAAAATAATTCTAATCCCATGCCACTACTTACCATCTTCATCTTCTTCATCTCAAACACACACATACATGTACACTTGCACTTGCACAACACACAATCCCATTCAATGCAATACAACACTATACAATTTACAATACGTCCCACAAAAACTGTCGGCTTCAATTTCAAAAAACCGCATCTTTTCCATGTCGACAGGGAACAGGAGGAAAATGAGGAAAGAGAGGGAAAAACTGATTCAAAAAATTGTACAACAACATCAACATCAACAACAACAACCAACAACATGAATCGTCTACAAATCCCAAGAGAATTCTCGAGCTTGAATTTAATGTCTTTTCCCGCTCCTTTCCACACTTGCAGTTTTTTTGTCTGTCGCCCTTTGAGAATGGAGAATTGAGAATACCTGCTCTTGAAAATGTTTTCCTACTTTCTACATAATCTTTTCAAACGGTTGATTGGATTGGATATTGGATTTGATTTGAAGGTAAAAATTGCATGCAAAAAATGAGAACAAAGAGCGAGGAATGGAATTTTTTGCTGATGAAGGTATTCAGTATTCATGTCAATTAATTGTAATTGTATTGCAAGTTTAGGGGGAAATGACGAGTAAATATTGATGAGTAAGAGTAAGTAAAATGAGGATGAGGAAAGTGGACTTACCAATGACTTTCAAGTGAAAGACGCGGAATTGTGGAGGATGTGTGCTCAACTGACACTGATACTCGCCCTCATCACGCTTATTTATATTGACGATCCCGAGTCGCCAGTTATTTGGATATCTGTGCGGAAAACCATAATTTAATTAATTATTCTCCTTTTTTTAGGTAGCGAAGCTGCTTATTGTAATCTTCCTGTCCGTCTGTCCATCTATTCATAATTAACCCCCTAGCGGAGCAATTTAGAACTCGTTTGTGGCACCACCTAGCGGAGCAATTTAGAACTCGTTAGTGGCGCCACCTAGCGCATGAAATTTAAAACTCGTTAGTGGCGCCATCTAGTGAAAAATTTAAGAACAACATATTTCACATTTGTCCGCTAGATGGCGCATCCATACAGATTTATATTGAACAACTTCTAAAAATTCGTTTGACGTAGATGGCAGCAGTTGAATAAAAACGGACAGACGCGATACTTTTTACAGTCAGCTTCGCTTCCGGAGTCTTCAGCATTTATGCTTTCAATGCGATATAAAATCATCAGAAACTGAGGATTTTTTAAACCTTATTTCTTGTTTATTAAAAATGTAGGACAAATGTATAATAGTAATATTATTAGAGTAAATACTGTGGTAAAAAAAAGTACCTGAAATGAAGGCCAAGTCTGGGATCACTACTGTAAGTGGCATTACCCACAGTGAGGAGTTGCAAATTGTCGTTCATCCTCCGCAGCCAAGAAACCTGCCAAAATAAAACAATCAAAGATATGGCATCCAGTCAGTCGAGAATAATAATAATAATACATGCACACACATTCAACATTCAAAGTCCCAAAAAACTCATGTTCTCTTTTTCTTCCTTCACTTTTCATTCCCATCTACCCTCTAAAGTCTACAGATTCTCAAGATTCTCAAGATTCTCTCTCTGGAGATGAATCCAGAATCTAGAGACTGGAGACTCGAGACGGGAAAAGGTGAATGAAAAAAACTATGAGGAGTGGAGAGAGAACCTTCTTCGTCATGACACTGCTCCTTTCAGCATTCAGCAGTCTTATGTCTTGTGGGTTTGTCGTCTGTCTTTATTTTTCTGTTTACGTTACGTAGACAAGATATTCGAGGACGGAGAAAGAGAGAGAGAAAGCAATAAGAAAAACACATTCAATCTTAATCTGCAAAAAGGAGAGGGGAAACGGAAAGGAGGAGAATTCCTTGCATGTCTCAAGTCTCAAGTCTCAACCTCAACTCGAACCTCTAACAGAGCATAATGTATAATGTACAGTGTACATACGCACGGTAATATAAAATGTAATTACTTTTTGCGGTTAGGAAGAAAAAGAAGATGAGAAAACAGTAGGAGAAAAGGTAAAGTAAAATCAAGCAGAGTGCTTCTTTTTACTCAACATATTCGTATCCAACATTCTCCAGTCTCCAGTCTACATGACACATTCACAATTCACAGATATCTACTTGTTTTATTTTATGTACAGTGTACAGAAAATGTCCTGGCGCATTGACACACATTTCCAGGACAAGGACATGACAACGAGGAACCAGAACCAAAACCAAAGCGTCAAGATAAAAGAGACAGGAGACAAAAACGAAACCAAACAAGTCAAGAGAGAGACTCATATCTTCAAAAATGAAATGCAACCAAATGAAAAGGAAAGGAAAGAAGGTAAAAAAAAGAGAAAGAGAGAGACGGCGTCGACGTAAGTCTTCATCATAATCAACGATACAGGGCAATTACACTCAAAGAGCTTTTTTTTATTTTTGAATTATTCCTCTTCCTCTTTTTCTCCTTCTTTTACTCCGTTTCTTTTACTCTTTTAATCTCGAGGATGACTCTGATCGTAAAAGGTAGAAGAAAGTGGATGTGGATGTGGATTTTCTATCAAACTCTGACTGTGGAATCAGTCCAATAATTTATGTACATCTTTTCCCATCATTTTATCCTACACCGTAAACTCTACCCTCCACATCTTAGCATTGTACATCATCTTCATCTTCAATCTTCAAGAATCTGGATCTGGATCTTTATGTGGATTTTTCCCTTTACCCTTTCAAAGAATTAATGCTTATTGAAATTTTCCCTAAAATCCACATTTTTCAATTTTGAGGCCTCGTTTCAAGTTTCAAATTAGGAACATAAATTGTCATTTATATAGAAAAAAACTACTAATGTGGATTTCAAATGAATGAGAATGAGAGAACTACGCACTTTTTACATTTTTTACCAATACTTTTTGTCAATAATACAGCCACTTTTGCATTTCCTTCCTGCGTGTAAAATTGTGTAGAAAAAGGAATAAAAAGAGGAAGCCAAGCCAATTCAAATCCAAATAGAAATAAAAGTAGTAGGTAAACTAAAGGGAAAATACAAAAAAAAATGAAGAGAAAGAAAAGAGAATAAAAAAGGAAAATGCGTTCGCAGTATTTTAGTATTTTACACACAGTTGTTACCAGTTGTACAGTGGATTTTCTGGGTCGCATATGCAGATAAGTTGTGTTGAATGTGAGGTGTACAAGTAAAAAGGAAAAAGGAAAAAAGGTAAAAGGTAATACATTTGTATGAAAGGAAGAGAAAGTACACGGCGGAGGAGGACTGAAGGAATCTTAAATCCTAATTCCGGGACTAAGCCGCGGTGAAAGAGAAAATTCACTACTCTGAACCAGAACCAAAACAGAACCAGAACCAGAACCAGAAAACGAGAGGAGAAAGTAAAAGTAAATTCATAGTAAAACCTGAGAAAAGCTGAATCCCCGTTGAAAAAGGAAGAAAAGAAGAAAAGAGTAAAGGAGAAAGAAGACAAGATGGGAGCGGGTGAAATCCAGAAATGGGAAATGGAAAAAAGGAATGAGACAGGAGGAAATTCTAAAAGGGAGAAAGAAAAGTGTGTAGCGCGTATATAAGTAATTCTAAAAAGTGTACAGAGTACAGAGGACTAAGTGCGGAGCCGGGTGTAACTGTGTAGTTATGTAGTTATGAAGTAGCGTGGAATTTGGAGGAGGCAATTGAGTTGGTGGATAGAAAATAGAAATGTATGGGGAAAATTCCTCTACCTGACACTATATAATTTCTCCTCTACACTCTACACTCTACACTCTACATTCTATAGTGAACACTGTATACTTTTCTCTAGTAGGGAAAAGTGTAGAATAAGAAGAAAAAGAAAAGTGGGTGTAGGTAGATTACAGAGTGTAGACTGTACACTGTACAGCATTAGTACAGCAGAAAGCAGAAAGCACAAGTAGAGTTGGAGTTGGAGTTGGAACTGAAAGTCCAATAGCACATCTTACAAATTTCTGCCCTTCTCATTGTGTGTCAGTCGCATTTTTCAACGATAACTGCTCCAGCAAATATACTCGTGCATATCCATTCAAAGTTATAGCAGAACCAGAGCCAGACGATCTTTTTCCTTCTTCGAGGGCTATGCTACATGTATTATCTGTACAAAGTACAAAATGTGTGCACCTCTTTCTCCTCTTTCTTGCAGTTTGTATGTATTCTCCGTTTCTTTGCCTACTTATCACTTCATAATGCATAGTGAAAACTGAAAACTCCAAGTCCAAGTCCAAGACACGTCAACATGAGCATGTAACCTTTCTCATCTTTAATCTCCTCAATTCACTCCACTTTCCAGTTCTACTATATTCTTATATCAAGAACTGTGTATACTCTCGAGTCTGGAGTCTGGAGTCTGGAGTATTTCCGAGTTCTATTCATTTCAACTCTATTAGATCAACTTTACTCAAAAATCCTAGTTCAAGTTCAAACTCAAATTCATACTCTTTTTTCTTGCCATCAACTAAATTTCCTCCCATTTCTCCTCTTTTCCACTTTCACTTTCGCTTGTACTTGTGCCCGCTCACTACCGCTGCCACTGCTCAGATCCTCAATGCTCAAAGCTCAATGCTCAATGCTCAATGCTCACTTGACTCAATTCCATTCAATCCTCACCTAAAGCCTCCAAGAAAAACTTGAACTCGTTCATTCATACCGATTGATTTTTTCTGTCTCTCTTCCCCGCACTCAACGTCCATCTCCGTCTCTCCTTCCCTTCCTCCACATTTCTCAACTTGTGAGAACCTACACCAGAACTCGGGGTCCGTTTACTCTCTGGATTCTAGATTCTACATTCTAGATTCTAGATTCTGGAAGCTGGGTAATGAATGCCGTCATCCCTCAAAAGAAAAATTGTACAACTGTATTAGGACTAAACTACTCCAAGTCTCAAATGCTCAAATGCTTAAAGCTCAAATGCTCAAATTGGAGACTGGAGACTGAGAAATTCCAGTTGGACTTGGAGATATGTTACATGTTCCGGTGAAAGTAGAAAGTACAAGTAAAAGTAGATGAACAAGATGATGCTGATGATGGTCATCATCATCACCATTACTTTACTTTTATACTTACTCCAGTCTACAGTCTCCATCAATTCACAAACGGACCAAGCCTTGCCAAAACCAAACCAAACCAAACCAAACCAAACCGGAGCAACAAAGTTTCCCTACATTGCAAATTTCAGTATGAAACTACAAGAAAAAGTAAAAGAGTGAGTAGTGAGTACTTTCAATTTTCTCTACTTCCAACTCCAAGCTTCAAGCTCCAAGTTTTACTACCTTGGTTTTTCACCACACGGTGAAAGTAAAGTGAAAGTGAACAGTGAACAGCGAAGAGAAAAAACACGGAGGATCTTTCATATAAATAATCTCAATTTTTCTCCGCTTTCTCCACTCACTAAATCCGTAGATTATCCTCATGTACGTTTTACCTCTTACACTACTTTGCGCTCTCGTTCCTGCTCCGTTGCAAGAGAAATGTGTAGAATCTGTACAAAGTGTTTTGGTGTTGGCTCGGGTTTCTCTGTGGTGTGGTGTGTGGATGGAAAGATTAAGTATTCAAGTAGTTTTGTGAGTGAGTGATACGCTGTGCGATATTTACACTTTGCTCTCACTCTCATTAAATATGTAGAGTGTAGAATGTGTGAGTATGTACTTTTTTACACTTTCCATTTACAACTCCCTCCAACTCCAAGCTCATTCCACTCCAAATTCCAAATTCCAAATGTAACTACATAATTTTCTTCAATTTGTTAATGCACAATCCACAATCCACAATCTAGAATCTAGAATCTAGAATCTGCTCAATTTCAACTGGAGAATAAAATATACAGAATACAGAATACAGAATACGACCTGTATTTTGTACTCTCTGAAACGACGCGGAAACCTTGTAATTTACGACTTTGGACACGAGAATGAACTACATCACACTTTGGAGACTTTCTCCTCGGGGGTTAATTTAATTATAATACACGAGTCTCAAATCTCAAATCTGGAGCTACGAGTCTTAAGGCTCAAAGCTCGAGTGTCGAGAGTGGAGTGTCGAGTGTCGACAAATTTTCAAATTTCCGACTGTCCCAGTCTCCCGCAATAACCCAGATAATGCATAATAACTAATCATAATAATGAAAGAAAGATGCTGATTTTCCTACAAGCTCCAAGAAGAAGGTGAAACTGGAAACTGGAAAATGGAAAGATGAAAAAGGAAGAGGTGTGAAAACTGGAAGCTGGAAGCTGGATTCAGCACAAAGAGAACAGAGTAATAAGGATTTGTGAGCGACATAAACTTAATTCAACAGGCAAATAAATTGTCACAAAATGTGAAGCATGGGAAAAATAATAAAATAATAAAATTGAAAATACTGAGGACACCTTTCCTTAATTTTTACATAAACATTTCATTTATACTCCAGCTAAAACTTACATTTACAATTTAGAATTTATATTATAAATTAGACGGAAAAGCTACAAAAGAAATCAGAAAATAAAAGCCACACAGTTACAAAAATCTAGTACACAAGATGAAAAATTATCTGCAAAGAAAAAAACTGAATTACTTTAATTCTGTACAGTAAAATTCGAAACTGAAAAACTCAAAAGCTCAAAAGCTATTTTAACCCGAAAAAGAAAAGAAAAAGAAACTCTAATTGTGTATGCGCGCTTGAGGTTCAAATTTCAAATCACGTTTGAAAATGAGTATGAGTTTACGGTGTAGGATTTACAGTTTAGCGTTTAGACGGATGAGGATGAGGATGAGGAGATTTTGCATTAGAGTTGAAAAAAGATTCCTGGCTCCACAAGCAACGTTCAGCAGGATTATCTCCTGTAAATCGGCTCTCTATCTTGTGATATCTCTATTTTATCTATCGACTCATCCAAATGTAAAGCTGAAAGCCTAAAGTGAGCCTAAGCCGTTTGTGATCAGGACATCAGACATCATCGTCCTTCTAAATACTCCAGAAAATACGAGAGAGAGAGATTCTAAATGCCTCCTCATTTTACTTTATTTGGAGTTCCGGAGTTTTGGAGCTTTGAGGTTTTGGGGTGAGCCGCATTCAAAGTGACTTTCAGTTCCTGTTTTTCCTCCTTTTTTTGGGCTGTGTTTTTGATGTTCATGTTGATCCAGATCCAGATCCAGTTTGTGGATATACAAAATGAGGTATAAAACTGAAAAGCCCAATCAAAAACCAAAACCATAACCAAAGCCAGAGCCAAAGTATATTATTCAATATAAGAGAAGTTCACTGGAGCCGGAGAACGGAGAACGGAGAACAGGGCGTGTAGTTTTGTAGTTGTAGTTGTGCAAAAAGGGGGATTTTCCAATGATTTATCGATCAGATAATTTTGGCGCTACACCAGGACGAGGATCAGAATCAGAATCAGGATCAGGATCTAATAACATTCCCTTGCCAAACTCAAAGCCCAAGTAAAAGTCAAACTCAAACTCAAACCAGTTCTTCCACATTCTACTTTTTACTTTTTACAGATTACAGATATTTCATATCTCGTAATTTTTACACCAGATTTTAATCAAGGAGAAAACTTTTTACTCCTCCACTTTCTATTTTCTAGTTTCCTCTTTAGCCTTTTTTTGCATACTTTTTCCCTTCTCCGAACCCGAATTAAGTATTAGAATTAGAATTAGTACACAAAACAGAATGGGATTCTGGATTCTGGATTTCATACTTTGATTTTTTCCCCCTCCAACCCTTTTCTGCTCCGCATATTTTTCTGCTTCATTTTCTTTTTCCTATTATTTTCCTTTCTTCTCTTCACGGATCACATTGTCAACATTGGGGAATCTGGAATCCGGAATCTGGGATCTGGGATCGGCGCACTTAAAAACACGCACAAGATGCATAAGTCACATTTCCAACAGACGGAGATTAATTACAGAGATTCAAAGTGTAGATAAATCTTCATCTTCTTTTTCCAGCATTCTTCTTATTTTCTCTCTCACCCGCTTTTCTTATTAAAGCTTTCTCTTCTTTTCTCCCACGTAAATAAGATTTCATAGGATTCTGCTGTTTACTATTCACTACAAGTGGAGCGCAAATTTCTGGAATCTGGATGGTGGAATTTCTGGAAAACACGTCTCTTTTTTCCCGTTCCCCACTTCCACTAAGAAGCGGATGCGGATGCGGATGTGGAGGAATTATTATTATTAATATCAATATCAATAGAATTTCAACCCAACGCCAACGCGAACGTCAACCTCACATTTTCCTACAAAAAGCTTTTCATTTAAATTAAAGGAGGTTTCAAAATGTCCACAATTCAATTATTTTTAATCAACAGGGAACAGATTCTCATTTCTTTTGATTTTTTACATTATAATTTTCAAACTAAAGTTGCATTATTTTTTGGTATTTGGTATTTGGTATTTGGTATTTTTAGCTAATAAAATTAAGTAATTGTAAAAGTTTCCACAAGATTCTTTTCATAAGGAAAAAACGCGTAGAATGAACAACTGAAAACTGAAAATTTAAGATTGACCCGATTGATTTTTCCAGCGTGGTAATTTGATTATTTGCTTCGCGGTTCTTTTTGTGTTGACAATTGTCGATTGCCGATTGTCAATTGTCAATGCAAATTAGAAGCAAACCCCGAATTTACTTTAGACATCTTGATCAACTGGAGCTCATTTACATTCTAAATTATTGCACAATGTTAAAGAACGGGGTACAAATTGGGTTTGTCATACAGAAGCAAAAGAAGAACAAGATGTAGATGAAGATGAGCAAGAAGTTGATCATTGATCATTGATCAGTTAGAGTTTGAGTTTGAGTTAGAGTTAGACAAATGACTTGACTTTTTGCTCTGGGAAATCTCAAGAATGAAGAACGAAGAATCAAAGAATCAAAGCATCAAAGTATCAAAGATGAAGAGTAGTCTCATTCACATCCGCATCCAAATCCACATCCACATCCGATTCCGAAATTCCGCCTGTGAGATCATTAATGCCCTTCAACTCTCTGTTTTTTCTTCCTTTTGTATTCACTCAATTGTCATTCCCCTTCGATTTTCTCGAGTCTCTATTTTTTCTAGAGCTTCTTTGTCATTCACTCTGAGTTTCTGAGTTTCTTGACAGTGAGTTGACTTGAAGCTTGGAGCTGCCTTTGTAGTGGCGTGAGTCTATCAATCTTTTGCACATCTTCACTCATATCCATTTTCTCAACTTGTGTAGTTCATCTTTATTCTTTCTGCTTTCTTGTCAGCTCAAGTTTCTCATGAAATTTCTACAGTCATTTCAAATCATTTTTGACGTGGAGAGGGAAAGAAAACAAAAGAAGAAGGGATGATTTTAGGGGCACAATCAGTTCCATGCTCATGTTTTGATTTGGATTTGGATTTGAATGGAAAAGTGGTTTGGAAGATTAAGACACAACTTTGACTACATGCACTAAAATAAGCGGAACAAAGATCCAAAGATCCGAAAAGCCAAATCCGAATCCGAATCCGAATCAGACTGTCAAATCAAAGAGGTGATGCAGAAACAAGAGCGCGTGATCATTTTGACTTTGAGTTTTGAGAGTTCCTTTGCATCCTTGTAATATTATGCATTTTGTTTGTTTGACATGTGACATGTGTGTAGTGTGCAAAGTTTAAATGTGCGTGAATGGTTTTGGAATTAAATTGTTACCCATCTTTAGAATACAGATTACAGATTACATTTAGATTACAAGAGTTGGCGTGAGAAAAAAAATCCAAGAAGCTTTAAAACCCCTTTCCTGTTTTTCTTCTTTTTTTCAAGGTCTAGTGACAAAACTGTGAAACATGGAAACATGGAAAAATAAGCTCAGGACTCGTGATGAATTTCTTACTCAACGTTCAGCATAATTTATTTGAGCATTCATGACTCATTCCTAATTTTTATTCAGCTCAGCTCCTTTCCTCTTCATTAAACTCATCTTCTCATTATCAACATCAACATCATCATCATCATCGTCATTGTCGTTGTCATTGTCGTGGGAAAATCCGTGTGATGTCTCATGTACTTTATCTGTCTGTCTAAATCTGTTTGTCGTTTGTCGTAGGCTGAATAAAAATACTTTGTGATGAATTGCATACTGCATATTGCATATATTATCGATTCCACTCTCTTTAGAATCTCCTTTCTTCTTTCTCTTTTCTATTGAGGATTTTATGCTTTATGCTTTATGCAGACGGTGGACGTGCAATTCAATTCCGATCCCAATCGCATGGTTTACTGAGCAGAGGGAAAGAGAAAGTGGGAAAAAGGGAAAGTGGAGGTGGAATAACTCACACAAACACAAACACACACACACACATCCACAAGGGACACAAATAATAGCATCAAATGGCATCTTATTATTCTGAAACCCAACTCCAAGTCCAAGTCTAAGTCTAAGTTTAAGCTGGGCCATTATTATATTATATTACATTATACTTGGATTCTGCCTCCGACTCTGACTCTGACCATGTCACATTAGTTTATGAACGTGACTCAAAATTCTTATTATACAGTTCAGTTCAGTTCCCTTTCCTCCCCTTCCATTTTCACTGGAACTTTAGCTGAATTTTGAAGCTACACTTTCTCCTCTCGGTGCATTTACTCCCCTCTTAAATTTCTAGACTCTAGACTCTAGATTCTAGCTTCTAACTTTTAGCTTCTAGATTCTAGATTTTAGATACATTGTGGATTGTGGGCTGTGAGCTATGACGCTGGCTGTTCTTTGAGGCTTTTGCTGATGGAAGTGATGCAGAAAAGAGCGGCTGATCAAAAGTCTAGTCGGGTACTTCGCGATAGAAATATGAAATTGCTTTTATTGATGGATCCATTGTGAATGTGGATGTGGATGTGATACACTCCACTTTCAGTCTCCAGTTTCCAGTCTGTACAAGTCTAAAGTCTAAAGTGAAACTGGAACTGGGGCTGGAAATCTGAGACTTGGTGAGGCTTGAGGAATGCCAATGCCGATGTGAATTGTGAATGTGCTCGGAATCTAAGTGGTATTAAACTGAGAGGAAAGGGAAAAGGACAGAGATTTTGAAAGGAGAAAACTGACTGCACACAACACACAACACGTAACGCGGTGACCGTGTAAAATGTACAGGGCGATATCATCAGCTTTCATTTGTACATTTACTTTGTATAGTGCACCGTGCACAATCTCGGATATAGATATAATATTATGTGTAGAGAAAGCTGGTTTGGTGTTTGGTGTTTGGTGTTTGGGGAAAGTAGAAGTAGAAAGTAGGAAATATAAAGAGAAAGAGAAAGTTGGTGAGAAAGTTGCCTTGTTTTCACCCGCTTTACTTTGTCAGTTGGTCTTATGATTGGGCGAGTCAAAATCAAAATCAACATCAAAATCAGAATCAAAGTCAAAGTCAAAGTTAAAGTTAAAGTCAAAGTCAAAGTCGAGTCTACACTCAAGTAAAAGAGTCAAAGTCAAAGTGTACCGCCATCCCAAACGCCAAACGGATGTAGATTGTGGATTGTGGATTCTAGATGTACATTTTATATGGAGTTGACGCAACACGTAGCTGAAGCGAGTCAAAGGGCAAGCTCAAAACTGTGAAAACTAGTGAAATGAAAAGTCACTAAAGTGGTGGATTTAAATTTCAACTCGACTCAAAACTCAAAACTCAAAATCTACAACTAACTTGAGTTTCCCGTTCCCACTTTTCCTGTCTCCCATCTCATCTCGGATCTCGAGTTTGAAGGATAAAAGACCAAGAAGAAGACACAAGAAGATGCAAACAAACACGAACCGCCTTACGTTTACTTTTACTTTTACTTTCACTTTCCGGTTTCATCTCTAAACTCTCGAGTTTGAGTTGTACAAGAGTTTGAGTTGAAAGCTAAACATGGGAAACATGGGAGTTTTCAAGTGGAGTTTTTCAAGTGAGCTGACGTCCCACTGCCTCGGGCGACTTTTACATTCTACAGTCTACAGTCTACAGTCTACGCAAAAATACATGTAGTCAAATAAATAATACGTTATTACGCACAACCACGTAGAATTTAGAATTTAGATTCTTGGACAGTTCAGCAGAGTTGAGTCGAGTTTATTCAGAGGACCATCCAATTTAAATCTGCATTCAAATGCTCAAATCCCCTGGTAAAGGGAAATTTAATGCATAATCTACAACAAGTATAAAGTACAAAGTTCGAAGTTGGAGAACAGCGCACATTTTAAATTCTAAACTCTAAATTCCAAGGAGCTTTTTATTCTCATTCTCTATTTTCTTGTCCCTGTGCACTGTTTACTGTGCACATCTTAAATGGCTTTGGCGTCTCTGTGAACAAAAATACTAGGAATAGAAAAGGAAAATTTCTAAATCTCATCCTGTTTCAAGGTGAAGTAGCGGATTTCTAGTAAATTCCATCACTTTTAAGCTAGCCCATTTTCACCTTTTTTCTTTTTTTGTTGTAGGTTCTTTATTCTTTAAAGCTCGATATTGATACAAAATCCGACGTTTTCTTGGTATATTTTGATTACAAATCGATCACGAATTTATAATTCAGAATGTTTCAACCTTTTTTTTAAAATGGTCTTTTTGAAAGCTTCTTCTCATCTTTTGTCATTTATTTCCTTTTTCATTTTTCGTCCCAAATAGAAAACATGACAAAATCTGGGTTTCCAACTCTATCCAATTTAAATGAAAGTAAAATAAAAATAATATTCTACTCTTTGGAAATTTCCAGGTAGAAAATAAATAGCTTTTGTCCTCTGTTTTTTATAGAACTTTTGCAACAAATGAGAAATGAGAGGAGCGAGGATCAAAAACTAATGCTAATCAAAAGAAATCATCGTCATCGTCATTAATGGAAACTGGAAAATGGCTCACTTTGAAATGAACTTGTAGTATTATTTCTGTCAATCAACAACCAACAAATGTTTGAGAATTGAGGCCGTTGCCCTCATTTCCTTTTGATCTCCAGCCTCAAAATACGGTTTAATCTCCTCATCTCCTCATCTCCTGTAGAGACAATTCTCTGAGGAACCTCAATCGTCAAAGAAAACAAAGGCATTTTATGATAAAAAGAAACTCGCGGGAGATGGTCAATGATCAATGGAAAATGGAAGGGTAAATGACAGTTCTTTCATGTCCAAATTGTTATTGTTATGATCTGCATTTAAAATTGAAAACTAAAATTTTTAAATAGGATTTTAGTTTGTACTTTGATCAAAAACAGAAACAGAGAGGGAAAAGATTTTGGTCAGCAGGAAAAGTATCATGTCCACAGTCCACAGTTCACAGGCTGAAGCATACACAAAGGAGGAAACAAAGGGAAAAGGGAAGCCGAGTATTTTATTTTTGTATACTTTGTACATTGTATTTTGTTTGTAATTAATAGAGCAAATAGATAGATGACTGTGCATTTCCATTTGCATCCGCATTTGCATTTGTATTTGTGGTACGTTTCTTTGAACAAAATAGAGCCTGGTTTATTTATTCTGATCTACAGACACTCGCAACTCGCAACTCTTAATTCGGAGCCGGTGAAAGCTGTCCATTTGCATTGTTTTACATTGTACTTTGTTGCGTGCTGAGAATAGAGAACGGAGAACGGAGAACACAGAGCTGAAGCTGAGCTTTGTCAAAGTGACTGAATGTAAAATGTGGATGGACGGAAGGAACAAAGAAGAGAAAGAACCTACTTTCTCTTTTACTTTTACTTTCCCAAATTCCATATTCCATGTGAAAGCGCTGCGAGCAGACCAAAGGAAAAGAGCACACACAAAACCAAATACAAACAGAAACAGATAAAAGTAAACAAGGTGCTTTTATTTAGTCGAGTGAGTAAATGAGTGTGAAAGAAATGAAGGATGAGTGTGCTTTTGTTTGTTTCTTTCTTTCTCTATGTATTCACTAGTTTTCTATAGTTTGCATTCTTATTCTAATTTCTAGTGTTACCATATTTCTATTTTCCCTCTGCAGCGTGTGAAGTGTGCAGTACCTGTAGTTTTTACTTTTTACTTTTTAGTTTGCAGTTTGTACATTGTAGTGCTAGCACATTTATTCATCTGCATTGAAAGTGGGATCGTGTTGCTGTTGCTGTTGCTGTTGATGTGGAGGAGATGCGTCCAAGTGCTAAACGTAAAGTGCCTGGTCAGACACTCTCCAGAATACAGAGCACATGGCAAACAATGGCAAACAATGCCCAGTGAAAACTACGATGATGATGATGACGATGACAAAGAGAGAAATGGGACGAGTTTCCACTGCGAGTGTACTACAAACTACAAACTGCAAACTCGTAAATAGTAAATAGTAAACACAGCACTACACCCTATTATCTATTATCTTTCTATTGTTTCCTCCTTTTCTCTCCTTTTCTTTTCTGTACCCTGTTTTATAGAGCCGGAGAAAGGACAAAGGGGAAAGGCCAGAGCTTTTCCTTTGTTTTGTTTTGCTTTGCTTTACTTTGCTCTGCTAAAATATGTGAATCTAAATCTGCATCAAAAATCTACATAAAAGAGTTGAATTGGAGTTCACTGTCAATAAACTCGGCTCATTTCCACTTTAATTTGAGTGACAGGATGCTCTATTTTACTCTCTTGGGCGACGGAAGGGAAAGGAAATAAAAGAGAATATGTACGAGAAAAATCTATTGACTTTTCCTCTATTTTTAGGAAGCGAAGCCGCCTATTGTAATCCTCGTGTCCGTCCGTCCGCCTCTTCATAATTAGCCACCTAGCGGAAAAGTTTGAAACTTTTTAGTGACGCCACCTAGCTGAAAAATTGGAAACGAATTAGTGGCGACACATAGCAGACAAATTTGAAACAAATTAGTGGCGCCACCTAACGGAAAAACTAAAACTAGTTAATGGCGCCACCCAGTGGGACATTTTGGAACTACATATTCCACATTTGTCCGCTAGATAGCACATGCATACAAATTTAGACTGGACATGTTATAAGAACTTGTTTGACGTACACGGCAGGAATTTCGTGACAGTGAACAGACACGATACTTTTTATAGTCAACTTCGCTTCGGGAGTCTAAATCATTTATGCTTTCAAGGCGATTTAAAATCGTCACCATTAAGGATTTTTGACTTTATTCTTTCTTTTCTTCCACTCTTCAGAGTACGTCTATTTATGTAGAGTTTTTATTGAATTGAGATGTGGATTTTGGGAATATGGGAATGTCACCGCCTGTCATCGACCATCGATGCTCGATGGTGATTAGTGGGTTCATCGTAATCGTAATCGTAAAAACTATAAGAGCTTTTACTTTCTCCATAAAACCTTTTGTTTTCTCTCTCCCCTTTATATGTATAAACCTGCAAAGTTAATAGTATTTTTAGTGAGTCTGTTTTAAACTTACCGTTCGCCCTTGGAGAAGAACGACGGCACAGTCGAGCAGAACCGTCTGACCAGCACGGGCAACCAGAGTCACCTTGGTTCTATTACTCTCAAAATATGGACCGATGATTCTTGAGGACGAGGGTAGAAACAAGGGTTCTAAAGGCTCTTCATTCTTTTCTCCTCCCTTTGGTTTTGGTTTTTCGCGGGGAGAAGAGGATGAGGATGAAGATACGGATGAAGATGCTGATGCTGAAGCGGATGTAGACTGAAGTGGAAGGGCTTGCGGTGAATTTGGCGGTTGTTTTTCTTTTTGTTGTGGGGCAGGTTGCGATTTTGATTGACTAGAAGGCGATTTGAGGTGGGGGTCTGCGGATTGGGCATGTCGATGGCCATGTCCATGGGGAGTACCACTACCACTATTACTATTAGTATTACTACTACCACTACTTTTACTACTACTACTAGGCCTGACAACACCGAGTGCTGTGGAGGATGTCATCACCATAGTTCCGAAATGATCCGGCTCCATCCGTCTCATATTATTATTATTATTATTATTGTTACTATTACTATTGGTTTTATTGTTGTGGGACTCTTCCGGAGATGAAGAGAGGGACATTGACATTATTGATGGGGAGAGGGAACTCCCCCCACCCCCTCCTCCCCCTTCATCCGTATACAACTGGAGGACTTGCTTCTGCTTCTGCTTCTGTCTCTCTCCCTCCTCCCGCAACGTCTTGTCATCTATAAACAAAAAAGTAAAAAAATAAAGAGAACATTTTAAAATAATTCAATCGAACATCCTTTTTTGGTAATTTCACATTTTACATAAAACATAAAATATAAAAAAGAGTGGGTTTGGGAGTCATTATCATTATTATTGATATTGGAAGAGAGAAAAATTAGTCAATGTATTTTATTTTATAGGCTCTCTGGATTCTGAATTATGGATTCTGGATTCGAAATGAGTTGCCCATTTTTAAGTAGAAAGAAAATATTCCAAATTTCAAATTTTTCGCGGGTAAAATATGAAATGGAAATTCCCTTGGAGCAACTCACGTCAATGTGGGACGAGGCCCAAAGGAAATACAACCAAAGAAAAGAATAAACTGTTATCCTTTGTGTACCAGTTTTTTTCAGTATTTTCAATACACCGCGCCGAAATTTTGCAGAGTAAATTTCATAAATTGTGTTGTGTAAACAGAGTAAATTCTGAATTCTGAATGGTGAAATTTGAAAGGCCGTGGGAAGAGAAAAAGGAGGGATGGCTGTAAATATAAATACAAATGGGCCTCTACAGTGAATTGCCGTTGGAGTTGGAGTTGGAGCTGGATTTGGATTCTATGTACTGGAAACTGGAATGCAATTTTGTATGCAGTGTCAAAAAAGGTTGAATTGAAGCAGAAAAGGAAAATGAAATGTGACTCTAGATTCTAGAATCTATGTAAAAAGTTGCAGTTGACTTTGACTATGCTAAAAATATGAGTACAACTCGGATGAGGGAAATTCCAGCGACAGAGCCAGAGCCAGGGGAAAATGTACGGCGTTCGGAGAATGGAGAATGGGAAAGCATGACAAAGAGGAAGAGGAAGAAACAGACTGTGCTTGTCCACAGGCATGAATTCCGCATACCAAACACAAAGTACAGAATACAGCATACAGAATTCGGAACTCGGAATTGGGCTCCCAAAAAGTGGAGTCTGGCAGTCGGCCAGTCTGGAAATGGAGAATAGAGGAAGGATATCATTTCATATCATTTCATATCATTTCATACCATTTCATATCACTACCTATTTTACTTATTAGCTTCTTCAAGCTTGAAAAAACTCAAAATAACCATGTACACAAAGCACAAAGCACACACATTATCATCATCTACTTAATTCACCAGACCAACTTTCTCCAGTTATTCTTCTGCCCTTTCTCCATAACTTTCTCTTCGTCTTTCTCCTTCTCTCCAACTTTCACTGTGGATCACTGAAAACAAGAAACAAGAAACAAGAAGAAGAGAAGCAGACGGAAGGAATTTTCTCCAGCTCATTTGTACCAGAACAGAGAGCAGAGACCAGAGACCAGAGGAACAGAAATAGAAACAACAACTCATAAAATACACGGACATAAATATAAATTTAAGTACGCATACAAGTACAAGTACAACTACACGTACAGTTTCTATGGAGTTTCCAGCTTCCAGCTTCAAGTATCAACTCTTTTCTCTTTTCATGTCCACTGCAAAAGCTTAAGCAAGAACTGGAAGAAAACCAGAAGCCA
Source organism: Sminthurinus signatus (assembly GCA_019776565.1). NCBI lineage: Eukaryota > Metazoa > Arthropoda > Collembola > Symphypleona > Katiannidae > Sminthurinus > Sminthurinus signatus. The sequence goes on from JABASP010000164.1 coordinate 22,685, forward strand.
GAAAACATTGTTATTGTCATTTTATTGTTATTGTTATCATCATTTTTGCTGTCGTTGTCATCGTCATTGTCACTGCCATTGCCATTGCTATTGCTATTGTCATTGCTTTGCTCTTGCTCTTAGTTTCATTGGCATTGGAATTGCGAGTCGTGGAGGTCTCAAGAAAAAAATACTCTCAATTCTCAATTGATCATGATACTTTTGTGTTGATGAAAGGAGAAAGTAGAAACTAGAAAGGAGAAAGTAGAAAGTAGAAAACTGGGAAATTATTATGTCTTCCAGTTTATCCTCATTTTTCTCACATTTTTTACATGCTAAACGTACGAGCTTTAAATTTTAAATACATGTTTAAAGTTGTACTCTTCAGACAAACCAAGCCAAGCCAAAGTGAAGTGCCAAAAGAGCCAAAGGACCCAAAGGAAAACTGCCAACATAATCACATTTTAATACAGTAATTTTGGAAAATATCCATAAATAATTATGTACAGGCACAGAAACACAAAGACCAAAGACCAAAGAGCAAGAGCCAGAGCAAAGAACAAAGTAAAAGCTGTAACATTTACTCTTTCAGAAAAGAGTAAACTTTTGAGCTCTTGGCTCTTGAAAATGAACATGAACATGAAAATGAGCCGTCCTTCATTTGTGAATATGATCATTATCTCTCACAGATTCAAAAGTAATGCTTCTCTTTCACAGGGTCGTGCTCAAAACTCCAAACTGGAAACTGGAAACTGGAAACGAATCCTCTAAATTATCCTGTTATGCTTTGACAATTTGGAACAAGGTTTGTGTGACGGACTGACCTGCAAGTCAAATGAGACAAATGAGACAACGACAAGGACAAAGGCAAGTAAAAGTAATGGAATGACGTACGTGACATGTTTTGTACAAAGTACAAAGTACAAAATGTCAATGTGCTGTCAAATAAGGAATAAAGAATACCAGTTGACTCAATTTGAAAATAGGGCAAAATACTTGAGTGTTTGTGCGTGTTTGTTGTTGTTGTTGTTTTTGTGTAGGAGGAAAGTATCTCAAAGTCCTAGTCAAGTGTTCTTCGGAGAAATGAGGATAATGATGGGCAGTTGGATCAACAACAAGAAGAAGAAGACTAAAGAAAAGACGACATGAATTTCATGTCACGCTTCTGTTCTGCTGTGTTGTGAGCATGAAGTGTGCGAACAAGGAACAATTCGTTTAAATATTAATACGTGGCATTTTAACAGAAATGCGACAGACATGAAGTATTTCAACGAGAGGACAACTTTTTATTTTTTCCTGGAACCTTTGAAATTTCAGCATTGAGCATCCAGTCTTTTAAAGCCATGAATTATAAATGAAGCCAACTTTTAACTTTTGTTAACTGTCCAATCCTCAAGTTAGTCCTTTGAGTTTTGAGTGGCTGCGTAAATAGTAAATTGTAAATAGTAAATACTATTATGAAAAAAACTCATAGAAAATGTAAAATGTGTTATAATTTATAATACTTATTTACACATCACTCTACAGATATAAAATGCAATGGCATAAAAAGACATAAGGAAAAGAGAAGATACTTTGACAAGGAATTCACAATTCATACACTAGTTTTCAACTGTGTAAAATGTAAAATATAAAATACAAAATATAAAAGCTGAAAGGATTTCCTTTATTCATACAAAAACTAACCGACAAACCCACGGAATAAAGTATAATAAACAGCGAAAAAGGAATAGTTTAGCCAAAATAAACAAAATTCACATTCAAATTCAAGTCTATGCACAAGTAAAAGGAAAAGTGAGTAAGTGGGCTGAATTTGTAATTTGAATATTTAGTTTTAGTGTAAAGGGAAAGACATAGAACTTTCAAGTTTCAAGGAACAAAAGTACGCAGAGTGCAGAGCGCAGAACGCAGAATGTAGAACGTCGGATTTAATTTCAGTGAACAGGTGAAAGTTTAGACTTTGTAAATTTGAGCAGAGCCGGAGACTTGCTGAAAACTCTTAAATGACAAGCGGAGTGAATACCTGAGATCCGTGTGTTTAAAGCGTAGATTGTGGAATGCACAAGGCAAAAGTCATAGATACACAAAACACAAACAAACAAACTCACCACATTTGAAATACCACAGGAAAACAATCTTGCAAATTTCCTCCTTCTAATTCCATTTCATTCCAGGGGAAACCAGAATCCAAAATCCAAAACCAACTCGAGATTTTCCAGAATTAAAATGAGACATGTGTTACCGAACCAGCTGAGTTACATATACAATGTACAAACTACATTCCATGTGCATTCCAACCTGCCACAAGAGACAAGACAAAAGTCAGGCTCAGTTCATAGTTCAGAGTTGAGACTTTCATCTCTTCAAATAACAACGAAACCCACCGGTTTAAATTTAGATAAACCTCCGCAGTTCCTTTATTCTGTATTTTGTATTTTTATTACTATAGTTTTGCTTATATTATCTTTTTATTTGCGTTCCTTATTTTTAGACTTCCGCTAATGCTTTGTTACACAAGAGACAAGACACAAGACACGAGGGACAGGTGGTATTTTTATTTTTTAATCCACTCCTCCACATTCCCCATGCACAGACAATAGACAATAGAGAAAGTGGTGAGGGAAAACTACTCTAAACTCTAAAGAAATTCCAATGACGCACTACACTTTACACTTTACACTTTGTGTAACAACCAAAAATACTTTGTCAAACAGAGCTTTGCTTGTACAGAATTAGAATTAGAATCAGAATCAAAATCAAAATCAATGCCAATGTCAAATAAAACTTTCTACACCTAAAAAAAGAACAGTATTTTTACTTGTACAAATATCGACCAAGGATAACGAGGACAATTCGCAAGAGAAAATAGAAAACCTTGTTTGTTTAACATCAAGCTAAAGAGACATTGAGAGAGAGCTAGAAAATTTCATGGAAACAAATAGTCATTATTTTTTTAAACAAAGTATTGTACAAATAAAAAAATACAAATATACAAATATTTGATACACTTAAATTTGAATTTTCTTCTTTTGTTTTTTATCACTGCTCATCTACAATTTTCAATTTACAAAACACTTGAAAAAGAGAAAACAAAAGGAAAGTTTATGCAAGAGTTGAAAGCTTGAAAGCTGTGGCGGTAGAAAGCAAACAGAAAAGGAAAGTGAAGACAATATCACGAAAAAAAATAAGGTAGATAAAATATGAAAAAATATTACTTTACTATTTATTTTTTACGCCGTTCCTCTCCACAACTTTAGTTTTCAAATTGCGCGGGACCAACACATGTTAAAACCATAGAGAAACAAGCAGGAGCCTGCTGCCAGCTGCCAGTTTTATTTAAAGATGGATATTAGATATTAGATACGCCTTGAAAAAGTTATTTGAAATTTACTGCGAGAATACTACGCCTCTGTATTTTTGATATTAATTTTTTAACCACCTTTGATTCAAATTCAAATTCAATTTTTCTCCTAGGACCAAAAAAACTGAAGTTTTACTTTCTCTTTTTTTCATTTGTTGGATTGTGGATTAATGAAGAAGAGATTTAATACACAAAAGGTTTCATACTTTGTTCAGTGTTCAGTGTAAAGATTGCACATTGAACATTGAAAATGTCTGTGCAATAAATTTAGAATTTGAGTTCAACAACACATTAAAATATCTACAACTAACCTGCATTCAAAATTCAAAATTCAAAGTTCAAAACTGCTGCTCCACTTTCCCCTCGTTCATTTCCTCTGCATTTCTCATGAAAAATGGAGTAGTCGAGACTCGAGAGAATGGAGAGGAAGCCACAAAAATAATAATAATAAGGAGCAAAACAAATAAGTGAGCATGGTGAAAAATGGAAGAGGCGGAACGCGGAAGGAGGTCCACCATCCACCAACGTCTTTTACAATAAAGATGATGAGATAGTTTTCCCTTTTCCCCATTCTTCCATCTTGTGTCTACAGTCTACAGCAAACTGCGAACTGCGAATGATTATGATATGCACCAAACCAAACTAAAAACCAGCTCGAGCAGAATAAGAGTCATAATAATGATACGTATGATAAAAAGAAGGAGCTTCTTCTTCTTTCTCTTTTCTCCTTTCTTTCTTCTTTGCTGTTTGAAAATATATCTATAGAATATGCAATATTACTCCATGGGATGGAAAATACCTACTACTTTTTTGTTTTATACTCAAATAACTAAAAACTAAAAGAAAAAAGGAAGAAAAGAAGAAAAGAGTGTGCATTTCTTCTCTTGTTTCCCACTACAAATTCATACACATTTCCCTAAATTATATAGGACAGCAACCAGAACCAAAACCAGCAGCCAGTCGACAACACGAAACCAATGCAAAGCGGATGCGGATGGCCATCCAACATCCAACATCCAACATCCAATGCTCGTCAACACAGCTGTTGTCTCTTTTCTTCCCTACAAAAACCTCAAAAACTCACCACACTCTACAGTTTTTCTTGTATATTTTTAAATAAAAATGAAAATGAAACCCGTCAAACTGGAGGCTGGAGACTGGAGACTGGAGAACAAACTGAACTATGAAATATGAAATAGGAAATAGATCTCTCGGTGTAAAACGGAAAAGTTATTCAATATCCAATATTCAATGTTCAATATTCAAGGCGAGTACAGAGTACAGAGTACAGAAAACAGAGTACAACTTTGTAATGCTAAAGCAGTCGTGTAACCAATATCCAATATTCCATTTACATATCCAGTCAACCAAAATCAACATCAACATCATCTCATCGCAGCCACAACAAAATCAAGTATGAAATACCACCCAGAATTCAAAACTCCCTTTTTTCATATTATTCTTCACTTGGAACTTGTAACTTGAAGCGTCATGTATAAAATAAACCAAACCAAACCACTTGAAACTCTCAACTACTCAACTACTCGAGTATCAAGTAAACCATGTTATGAAAATGGAGGAATGGGACTCCACCGTTTATTTTCAGATTCTGGGAGAAATTCACGATTCAAATTTCACAGTCAGAGCTTTTCTTTTTGATTCCCGTTGTTTTTGTTTATGTTTCGTGTTTTTAAAGAGCGACTTTTAAAGTTGGAAGATTTGCGCCAGAGCAAAAGGTATAGTTTTCAAGTTCCAGGTTCCAGCAAAACATTCAACATCTTTTGATTTTAGTGGTATTGTCTGTACATTTTACAGTTTGTATTCAAAACCATTGTCGTCCTCGTCTTTGTCTTATTTAAATAACACACCTTTCTCAATTCGAGTGGGAGTGTAAATGAATTTCGTTAATGTGAAAATAAGTACAAGGGATAAAATGGCTCAATTTCACACTTATTTTGGAGAAAAACGACTAACGACTCGAGACTCGAAATTCAAGAGTCTAGAGTCTAGACTTGAAAAGACGAGGTAAAAGTAAAAGTAAAAGTAAATACTTTGGAATATTTTAATGGAAAAAAGTTTGATATTTAAATTATTTATTTACTTTCACGGAATTCATTTGAATTTGAAATTCACGGATTCTTCATGCAAAAATCATGGTTCAAGGTAATCGTGGAGTGAATCAAAGGATGAGTTGAAATTATACCATGTAAAATGTAAATACTAAATACATTCAGAATTCACACAGTACAGTAAAGATTGAGCAGAGCATCACTTTTCACTTTCCCTTTGAGCTTTGAGGAACGGAGAGATTTAAGCTGCATAAAATATGTATTATTACGCCGATGCCGATGCCGAACGGAGAACTAAAAACTAACCTCACCGCTTTCTCTCTCTTTTTTTAGTTCGGATTTGTATTTTTTCGCCCGTTCCCCCACAAAAATGCATTTATTCATCTGTCTGTGCTACAGCAGTTCCATTTTCACTGTACAAAGTAGAAAGTAGAATGTAAAATACACGTCAACAGGAATGAAAAAGTACAGAGAAAAAGTAAAAAAAACAGAGAGAAAGCAGGAAGAAGGATAACTTTCACTCCGAGTTGCTCGTTGCCGGTTGTCGTTTCTCTCTTATTGTTTTTGCACTGCAGTTTCACTCGTCTACTTTGTTTCTAGTTTCTAGTTTGTATTTTGTAGTTTGTTTCGATAGTTGTAGAAAACAGAGGAAAACACAAACAGACTCGTTAGGACTGGAAAGAAAAGTAAAGTAGATTTTAAAGTTGGGAAAAAAAGTAAGGGAAGGAAGTGAAAAGCTTTTTCCTTGATCCAAGTGGAACAATTCCCTGGATAATGTTGAGGGTGTCTGCTGTCTGCTGTTTGGTGTCTGCTGTTTGTACTTGTTTTACATTTGTGGTCCGTCTTTTTCTCCTCTTTTTATCCATACACAATTCATGTGCATTATTTTGTACATGTAGAAAAAACCAGCGTCATGTAATGTATACTTTTTCTTTTTTCTCTGAAACTTTGAGTTTTGAGTGTTGAGTGTTGAGTGTTGATACTTTTGTAAGTGTTGGAGCGTTGATGTTCATGCTGATGCTGGTGTTGAGTTGAGTTCAGTTTCTTGTTGTGCTAAAGCTGGAGCTTGTTTCGTCGGTGCAAACATTAGGCATTAGAGCGTTAGAATTCAAGCATATGTATCCCAGTATCCCATGTTTCTAGTTCTAGTTTTTCTGGGTTTCCCCATTTTTCTCTTGTAGGATTTGCAAGTAAACAAAACAAAAAGAAACAAGTATAAGTATTTCTTTTTTCAGATCCTTATCACCGAAAGCGATACACATGGAGATTCAGACGGAGATACATCCAAAGATCCAAAGAATTTAAGACTAAGTCTGGGACTAGGGAAATGAGCCTCCGTATCGGCATTTGGAATCGGAATCGGCAGACGGAAAAGAAAAAAAAGACGAAGAGAGCATTACGAGATTTTTGGGGTTGTCTTCTCTGGCTCTAGTCCAACATCATTTGGATACACCAGGGACTATTTTCACCCTTTTCACTTGAACATCCCGCATCAAGCTTTCAACATTCTACATTTAGAATTTCTCTCTAAATAACCCAACACAAAACACACAACACACAACATGAAAATATCCACACAGAAAAATACTGTGAAGTAAAAGTGGACCTTATTTAAATCTCTGTTTCTTCCTGCTGTTTGTTGCCATGCAGAAAGCAGAAAGAAAAGCTTCGAGTACATTTTAAATACATAAAATGTTTACATATTGTCCATAACCTGAATCTTCATCCTCGTCGGATCAGATCAAATCAGATATCAGATTGGAACATGTCCACAAATAACGAATAACGAACAAGGAATAATCCTCAGTTTCAGATCATCATTATCATTACATTATCAGATGCTCATTTGGATCAGGATTTAAAAGTTGTAAATTGTACAAGATTTTTAAGATACTGATGTTGAGACGTGTGATCTTCAGGCTTATTTTTTAAATTTCTTTTGTACAAGTAAAATGGAAGAAAATTCCAAGATTGTAATCCTCTGAATTCTAAATACCTTTAGTTTATTTTGTAGATAAAAATCAAGGATGTGATAATGGCCAAGAAATGGAGTGAAAGATTGCGATGCAACCAGAATAACTTAATCAGTAATCACCCTTTTTTCTCAATTCAAACTCTGATCTAAAAAAAGAGTCTAAAAATCATCTAAACATGCTTAATTTCTACTTGGTTTTTACAAAAAATGTAGTGTTAAAATGTCTATTTTAAAAATCCCACAAAAAGTTGTAAAGAGAATCTTTTAGGAAAATAAAAATCTTCATCTGGATTTCAAGTCACACAAGAATTTATTTAGTTGTACATCAACAAAGACACAACAAATTGTCAATTGTCCTGGTTTCCTCAAGTCAGGTCGAGTCAAGTGAGATGGAAAGTCAGTCAATTCAATCCATTGTGTATTTTGTATTTTGTATTTAGCTTTTAGTATTTAGTTCCAATTGTATTGTAAATTGTACATGAATGGAACTCACGTCCTCGCACTCATTCTCCTCACCTAAGCAGAGCTGTAGCTCAGGGGCACATGAGTATATCGCTGGATCCAATCGGAGCCTTGGAATTCGGAATTCGGAATTTGTATGTGGATGTGGATGATTTAACGAGGCTGAGAAAGACAGAGTTGTGTAAGAAGAAGAGGGAAGAGAGAAGAGAGAAGAAAGGAACTGGATCTGGAGTTGGAACTGGATGTAGAATGTAGAAAGTAGAATGTAGAATGAATCTGAAAGGGGAGAGAGCGGACTGTGTAAAAGTCAAGCGTTTCCTTTCACCTTAAAGACGTGGCTGTGCGAGGGAGACATCCCGGGCTAATTTATGAAAATAGTCAGGAGGCTTTGGAGAGAAGCCAGACACCAGAATTCAGACTCCACACTCCGAGGCTTTTATATTATCTTACATCTACTCTGTGTGTCTGTGTGTGTGTGTGTTTTGTACTCTCTATTCAACTCCGGCACCCACCATAACTAAAGACTAAAGACACACAAGAACAGGTACACATTCACATGCACTTTACACGCAAAGAATCGACTCCACTGGATTCTCCAGTCTACTTTCTAGATTTCAGATTCCACATTCAGAGTTGCATAACCCACGTAAGATGTACTCTGTACTTTGTATGGGAAGTAAAAGCTCTTACTCCTTTTCTTTTTCTTCTTCTTCGTCTTTTTAAACAGGCTCCTCATTCATTCATTCCTTCGTCTTCTTCTTCCTCTTTTGTCTCCTCCTGCGAAGCGTGGCTTGCATACCTTATTTCACAGACAATCTCTTCCCTGGTTAACTTTACCGTGTCTTTGTTTCCTCCGGTTTTGCTTCTGCTTCTTTTTCCTGTCCTCGTTCTCGTCCTCAACTTGAAATTTGGAACTTGGAACTTGGAACTCTGGAGTATTTTGTATACATATGATTATGAAAGGAACCAAGCCAAAGTCTAACAAATCTGGATCTAGTTTCCCATCTAAATATTCCCCCTTTCTTTTTTTAAACATTTTTCTTCACACCATCTCACTCACATGCACATGCATATTAGCGAGTATTTCCTTGGCTTGATAAGACTCGTTGGAAAAATAGAGAAGCTGACTTTGAGATACGAGATTGCGGATTACAGATGTGGGATCTTGGATTTTGGATTTTGGACTGTAATAACTTGATAGTTGATACACAGTTAGACTTGAAACTTGAAGATGACGCAAGTAGATTGAGAGAGATTAGCTATCAAAAATCACAAGTTACGCGGGATCTACATCCATTTTAACACAAAAATTTTGATAAGAATTGAAAACCGGAGATCGATTCGTGTTAAAAATCAAGTATGGAAAATGAATAAAAGATAAAAGTAGTACAGTTTTATTTGTATATGTTGATGGTTGAAGGTGTTCGAAATTCCAACTTGAAGTATTCATTCGTTCTCCCCTTTAATTTTCATGTCATTGATGTTTTTCACTGTTTGAAATCAGCCTTTTGAATTTTGAAGGTCAGGAGTCAGAACTGAAAGCGTTTTTAGTGTCATTTGAAATTTCAAGGGAAGAGAAAATAAAAAAGAGAAAAGAGAAAAGAGAGTACATTTTTATTTGACTGGTCAAAAGATCTTTTGGATTCTGGATTCAACATTCAAGATTCAAGTCAATTGAAATGAGAATGTGATGCTATTACTTAGATCTCTGCATTGATATTGATACAGTTTTGTAATGGCATTTCGGAATCACTTGTACATTTTATATTGTGTATTGTACAGACCAGTTTCCCTGTCTTTTACACAAGCTGTACATGTGTGCACATTAAATGAACTCGCCTTTACTGAGAATTTTCCAGTTGAACACCTTTTTATTGCTATTGCTACTGCAATTTCTATTGCTATTTCTACTGATATTGATATTGATATTGCGATTCCATTCAATTCCCTCCAACCTCCAAAATCCACACACTTGCGAATCAAATACCTACAGAATATAGAAAACCTTTGCCTGCAGTTCTGTAGTTGGGCAGCTCGACTATCGGCTTTAGCTTTTGGGGACAGAAGACAAAATACAGAAGTCAGAAGAATGGTAATGTAAAAGTAAAAGTGTGGCAGTATATCGAACATCTACCAGACTTTTCTTTGTTTTACTTGGCCACATTAGATCCAATATCCAATGGATTTCCCATTTTGCAAAACCAAGCCCAGGCCCAACCAACTCCAACTCCTGTATCCGCAATATTTAATACATGTAAACATGCTGTCTTTTTCTTTCTGTATAAAATAAAAAGAGAGTGGAGTTTACTTTTGATTTTGGTTTCGGTTTTGCTGTCCCATTCATTTCGTGACTTCTTTCTGCTCATTTATTATTCCACATCGGCAGCATGACACAACAAAATACAAAATACAAAACAACAGCATGGAATGAAAATACAAAAGCTTTTCCCAGTATATTTACGACATTATGTATTCTAGATTCTAGAATTATATTTGTATCTGTATCTGCAACTGTTTTGGGATTTGACCTGCAAAATGAAATATGTTGTCGTAATTCAAAATCAAAATTACATGCAGGTTGACTTGTACTATTTGCATTTGTATTTGTATTGGTATTTAGAGCACCAAAACACCAGAACCAGAACCAAACTCTAGAATGTAGAATTGAGTATGCAAGAGTTTCAATATTTCCGTGTCAACCGACGAGTCTCTGGTTCTGGTTCGGCGTCCGGTGTGTGACTGGTTCTTGATTTTAGATTCTGAATTCTAGAATCTAGAATCTAGACTTATGAGACAATAACACGCGCGATGTCTATCCCTCCGTCCCGTCAGAGCTGTCACACTCTTACTTTTACTGTGGAAAAAGCTGGCTCAATGCTTGAGGCACCGGTAGTTCGTAGTCCGTATTTGGTATTCGGTAGTTTAATCATACTGAAGAGAATCGGATATGATGGATGCAGTTTTCGTGACTCGGTCTTTTTCAATCAAGCCCGCCATTTAATATCACTCTCTCACTCACTCACACTCACACTCACAAAGCCCGCGTAAGTATAAATATTCGAGATGGATGGATACGGTTATGGATATAAAGAGAAAGTCCTGGTTCCTGTTGGTGTGAGTTGTTCTTCTTCTTGTTCTTCTTGTTCTTGTTCTTGTTGGTTTCGGTTTTGCTTTTGGTTTTGGTGGTGGTTGTTGAGAAGAAGGTGGTCTGGTCTCAAGTTTCAAGTATCAAGTGTATGATTTTTCACAGATCATAATGCTCTGAAAATGGTCCCATCTGGCTCATAAACATGACGAGGAAATCCCTCTCTTGGATTTCCTCAAATTGAGATATGACTTTCCTTATTTTCATTTTCAGCTTCAGCTTCAGCTTTAGATTCTTTTCTCACCAAAGCAAACGAAACCAAACCATTACGAGACAAAACCAACCTCTTCATTCTTCCTTCTTCCTTCTCTTCATCATAGACTCCTACTTGTAAAATTATATACACCAACAACGAACAGCCAACAACACAAAGCCCAAAGCCCAGAGCCAAAAGCTAACAACAAAACAGAATATTGTGTAACAGTGTACATTGAAAATGGATGTAGAGATAAACATGGCTTCATCTTTCATGTTTATGTTTCATAGCGTATAGTGTGGCTTTTCTTTTCTTTTTCTTTTGACACATCAACTTGATCTCCCCCTCGATACTCGATAGACACAATACAAGAAGAAAAGGAAGAATACAACTCCAACTCCATTTCAACCTGAAGTAAAAGAGTGAAAGAGTGAAAATGAAACGAAACACCAGGACAAAGAAAAAGAAGACGTAGAAGAAGATGATGATGAAGACAGGGGCAAACGACCTGAGTGAACCCATTCAAAATACACAATACGTAAAAAGAAAGAAGGAAAAAAAGAAAGAATGAAACGGTAGCGTAGATGAACTTGTATTTATATTTTCCGTGAAAATAGGGAGAAAATGCAAATGTGAGAAATGCCGGAATCTCAAATTGCAACCTCAAACGATGACTACGACCAAAACGACAACGAGTAAACTAACCAAAGAGAAGCAAAGTGAACTCAATTTCCGTGACTTTGAATCTTTTTTCTTCTTCGTATTTTTTTTTTTACTTTTCTTGTTACTATTTCACGGGTGCAAATTTGACGTTGGCGTTGATTTTTCAGTTTTGGGTGAAAAGAGCAGAGTTTTCTACATATGAAATTTGAACATTCCCCCCACCCCAATTTTCCTCATTCGCCCCCTCATCAGGAATCTTAAGGAAGGAGAAAGCACCATATTATTATTTTTATTAATACTCCCACCGTCCTAAAGACTCCAATTTGTGGAGCATTCAACTTCTTTTAAAAGGAGCAGAGAGCAGAAGGGAAGAAGGGAAGAAAATAGCTCTCACTTTCTCTCTTCTTCTTTCATTTTCAGTTCCAGTTCCAGCTCAAGTTTGCATGACAAACTTTACAAAGGATGTAAAGTTTAAAGGGAGAAAAAGCTGAATGAAGAAAAGAGGCTGAGTTGAACTGGAAACTGGAATTCATGAAATTCATCTTGATTCCTCATGCGAGAAACTTGAGCATCATCATCATCATCTTCATACTCCAACTTTGTCCATGAGGACAAAGTATGTGCATTTTGTATTTTGTATTTTGTATTCAATGTTCTACCCTTTTCAGTGTTAAATGTTCTCTAAAAAAGAAAGAAAGGAAGAAAGAAAGTTCCGACATTTGACATTCGACATTTGACTTTGACTGCAATCTGCAATATTGTGCACTGAAATTGTTCAGTGTTCAGTGTTCAGCGTTCAATGTAGAGGGTTGAGGTACATTATTTATTATTTATGCTTGATGCTTTTTCGTAATTGAGCACTTTTATATTCTTTGAAAAATGGAGGATTTTGAAAAGTTTTCTTCATCTGTATTCTCATTCATATTTTCCAGTTCCAGGGGCAATGTGAAGTATATAAAAGTATGTAAAAAGTATGTAGAAAGTATAAAGGATGTGAGCTAGCTATTGAATATGGAATGAAATAAAAAAGAACCGCTTGAGCAACTTTGAATATGACTAAACACTAAACACTTTGATCGAATTCAGGTTCAATGTAAAAATACAATGGGTGTTTCAGGTTCCAGTGCGACTCTCGTATGAATGTCATCTTTCATTTTCAAAAGCATTCGTTTTCCTATTCTTTCTGCTCTTTCTACATGTACAATGCACAATGTACAATGTACATCTTTTAATATGTTGTAGAATTTAGAAAAATGAATAGATATCTATAATATTTTTACTTTTATCTGTTTTATCTACTTCTTTTACTCATTGTCAGATTGAGATCAAAATCAAGATGATGAAACGACATAATAAAATACAGAAGAAGACAGAGACTAAAGATATAAAAGAGACAGGAGCTACAGATTACAGATATTGTATCTTCTCTTTTTACTTTTTACTTTTTATATCGATATTGATATTGACATTGATATCGATACGGATATGAGTAGTGACTGATTCAGGGTCTGGGTTAAACTTGGGCTTTAAAGTACTGACAATCCTCAATATGACAAACTTCTTCAGCTATACTCTAAATACTCGTCCCAGTGGCAGTTCAACTTCCAAAAGCCAACAGCCAACAAGACAGAAAAAAAGAATGAAATGGTACACAGAAAAATTCTAACATCTCCTACTTACACAAAAAGGCGGAAGTCCACAGTCCACAGTCCACAGTCTACAGTCTACACTTCTTCTCCAGCTCACCAAGAAAAATGGAAGAAAAAGGGATGAAAAGTAGCGGAGAAAAGTATGACGAAGTCAAATTTTTGACGGGAACAATTTTTCGCATCACTTGACTTTGACTTTTACTTTGGCTTTGAGTTTGGCTTTTCCCTTCTTTTTTCGGCTTCTTCTTTTGCTTTCCTTTTTTTTCTTTTTTTATGTCGGACGTATTCTATATTCTGTACTCTGTGTCCACTGTCCAGAGCTGAACGTTTGTAATGTGAATGTATTGACTTGTACTCAAACGTTTGCTTTGTATTTCCTATTTTACTGTTTTGTATCTCTAGAATTTATAAACTCAAATTCTAAGTAATAATGTTTAGAATAATCTTTCATTAAATGAGAAACTATGAAATAATACAAAAGAACGTGAGTAGTAAAGAAAGTAAAAATTACACAGTATTATTATCATGATTGCCATGGCCATTAAGAAACCCAAGTTCAAATTCAAGTTCCTCTCCGTTTTGTTGTTATTATTGTCATTGTCATTGTCGCTTTTCTCTTTGCTTGTTTTCATCAAGAGGATCACGGGAGATGGAAGACGGAGAAAAGGAGGAGAGAATGTCAAGCCAAGTCAAGTCAAGCCAACACAACACAAAAGAGAAAAGACAAGAGAGCTCGGGTAATGCGACTGTGAATTTGTAGATATGCATCAAAGCATCAAGACATCAAGACATCAAGAAGACATGGAGAAAAGATACGGAAAGAGAAAGTCAGGAGAAAGTCGAGAGAAAGTCGAGAGAAAGTCGAGAGAAAGTCGAGAGAAAGTCAAGGGAAAGTGGAGGAGTTGATTGCAACATCAATTGAGAATTGAGATTGGAATCTCTTGTTCTTTCTTCTTCTTCTTCTTCTGATGCCTTCGCCCTTCAATCCTCCCTTCACGCCCTATCTTTCTCCATCTTATTCTCATTTCCGAGATAACACAACTGACTTATTGCCCGATTTCCCTACTTTCCCCACTTTCACATTCTCACACATTTCCATCCTCCAGCCTTTTTCTTCATTTGTCTCTGTTTCTTTCACTAGTTTTAGTTTTACTTTTACTTTTTGTTCTGCTTCTGCTTCTGAATCCGAATCTTTTTGGCCAAGATGAGTCAACCCAAAGCCAAAGCCAAACCCAAAGCCAGAAGCTTCACAAAGACGAACTCGTGCTTTTCGCTTTTGGCTTTCGGCTTTTCCCCTTTCTTTCGTTCTTTCTTTCTTTCCTTCGGTTCTGTTGGGCGAGGATGACTTTGCATACATTTGCATTATACATTACTCTTTCACTTTTCATCTCCGTTCCCATTTCATTTCACATTTTACTGTGTTTCAAGCAGATTAGTCCAAGTTCTCCTTCCCGTTTTCCTTTTCGTTTTCCTTGTCACCGACTTTAACTGAGACTTTGACTTTGGCTTTGACTGGAAGTCAGTTCTTGTTCCTTTTCATCTCTCATCTCCTCCGGTTGTCTGCGTTGGGACGAGAGATAAAGAACAGACAGATATTCGTTTAGAGTTTAGATGTAGAATCTAGAATCTAGAAGAAAGAGAATGAGAGTGAAAACAGAAAGAGGAAACGGATGGAGTAAGAAGCTTTCCTACTTAACGCTAATTTTATCGAGTTGTCTCTTCCTCATGAGAGTTTCTGTCTCTGTCTCTGTCGCTGTATTTTCCTTGTCTTTTCTTCTTTACTTCTTTTAGCTTCTTTTCCTGCTCTTATTTTCTTGTCGGAATTTTCTCGTCATTAGTGAATGAAAAGTCCACTGACTGACTGTCGTCTGTCGTCTGTCGTCAGTTGCTCGCAATCCACAATCCTCAATTTTGCACTTTGATAGAGAAAATGGCCAGCGGCATTTAAAATTCAAAGGCAGAGTCAAAGTCAAAGAGAGCGAGAATGACAGAGTCAGGTAAATTGTAAATGGTAAATCCAAATTAACAGAAGCTTTCACCTCTTTTCTCTAGATTTTCTTGTCCTGTGATAATTACGTTTGAAATTTTAAATGTACCTTTTTCTTCTGATTCTTCTGTTTCGAGGAACGAGGATTGAGTTTTTCTTCTAAAAAAGATTACTGGAAAAACCCTGAATACTAAACACTAAATAATAAATATTCAGCTTTACTCCGCTGAACTAGAAATTAAAATAGGTTTCATTTTAAAAATTCCTCAAAAAGTTCATCATTGTTCAGTTTTGGTTTTGTAGTACAAGAAATGGCTCGGGTCCACAATCCATAAACAGTGATTTTACACGTAATTTAAAGTTATTTGCTTGAATTATCCGCAGGATTAGAATTAGAATTTCTTACACCCACACAAAAAATGTGGAAATTGGTTTTGGTTCTTATTTTGGCCTACTGCTATTAAAATCCCTCTGACTCTAAACTAAACTTGAAAAGTGGTACAAAATAGAAAATCCAGGATAAAATGTACAGCGAAAAAATAAGGAGGAATAGAAAATGTAGAAAATAGAGGAAAGGCGATAGAACGCACACATGTATCCTTCACTGGGCCAAACCCAGCCAAACGAACAGAACCAGAGCAACTTGTATTACTTGTGTTACTTGTGTTACTTGTGAGTTGTGAGTGAAATATAGATTTGCGTGTTTCTTTCAATTTTTCCTATTTTTCCTCCCGTTGTTTCATAATAAGCAACTCTAATACATATATTTATATTTGTGTAGGAAATAACTACATTCTACACTCTGTATTGTGTATACTCTTAAGAAAAGAAAAAAAAGAGGGATATTTATAAGAATAAAAGAGAGTTGCATTCAGCGTCTACCAAGAAAAAGCTCATTCTCGTGGGAAGAAACTTTTTGTTGAATAGGAGCGGATCTCCCTGGGCAAGCTTCCTACACCTACTTTCTACTTTCTCCTTTCTATTCTTTATTCTTTATTCTGTACTGGACCCGGCCAAATAACAAACTAACAAACTAACAAACTCGTGGCTCGTGTTCACCTTTAAAATTCCTTCTGTCTTCTCCTTTTGGGTTTGAACTGGTTCTCAAGGCCCATGGCCCAAGGCTCTGTACTGTGTACTCTAGACGGGCGATGCTCCTGTTCGTGCAACGTATCCTGCATTTTCCTAGTTTTCTATTTTTCACTCCACTGTACACTGTACATTTTATATTGTGTATTGTATATGCACAGATGGGGTTTCTGGGAAACAAATACCAAATACGAAATACGAAATACCAGAAACCGAAAACGAAAACGAATATTTATTTGGAGGAAATCCCCAATTTTTCCTACTTAAGATATTTCATGGTTAAAAAGTTGGCTTCAAAAAAGAATCAAGAATACAGAATTGAGAATCTAGGAAATTCCAACTTTGTGCATTTTTCCAACCTCTACATTTGTCTCCACTTTCTACTTTCCACATGAATATTCATATCAATCTGCAGAATATACACAATTTACAAGGAATACTTTTGACAGGGACGTCATGAAATATCAAGTTTGAAGAAAGAGGAAACCAAACTTTTGACCCGCCCTTTTACAATTTATGAAAATTGGGGATTGTGCATATTTTTAATCCTCTACAAGTTATTTCAAATTTCAAAACCAAAAGATTTTCACATAATATTGAATAGTATTTAAAATTGCGTTGGAAATGCAGTCAAAATAAGTTTTAGTGGAAGTTTCAAATTTAAAAAGCTGTTTAAAAGCTGAGCTGAGTTGTAGCAGAGTAAATTTTGTATGGGTTTAGTAATACAAACAGAAGAGGGAAATTGGAAATGGACAAGGATTCGAGTTCAAGTGGAAATGATATGAATTTCATAAGGGTATAACACAAGTTCAGGGAACAAGTTGGACAAACTATTGGAATAATAATAATAGTAATAATAATAGTAATGATTATTCTCATTCTATGGCTCCATTTCAAGAGTAATGATAATGATAATGACATGATATGATTTGTCGAGAGATAGGCCGTGGGATTGATGAAGGGGGAGAAAAAGTGATAAAATAAATGGAGACGCGTGTGAGAAAAACACTTACCGGCGTAATCGAGGGTGGGGAGGAGGAGGAGGAGGAAACTGATGGTGTGCACCAGAAAAATGGCACTGCTTATTCTACTTCTAGTTCTAGTTTTACTTCCAGTAGTCATCATCACAGGAGCTGAATACTGAACACTCAGATTAAATGAGTCAGGCCGTTGTCACAAGTACGATTGAAAGTACGAGTGAGGAGTGAAGTATGTCCTTGGGATCGGATCGATGAATTTACATGATCACGTTCATTTTATATACTTATCTGTACACTTTTACTCTGAGTCTATAAACTATGAACAGTACTTTTTTCTTTTTCCCACTTTTTTCTTCAAATTGAATTCACAATCACTTCACGCTTGACTGGAACTGAAACTGGAATTCTTGTCGTCGTCATCTTCATCCTCATCACCATCGCCATCAGCTTTATTGCAATCATTTTCATGTTTATTTTATACTTCTATTTATTCGGAATCAAGTCTTCTGAAGCTTTCATATCTTAAACTTGCAGCGATGCAGCGGGAAAAGTTCCTGTCCTGAAAATAAACAAATAAAAGTCGTATATTAAAAACACGTCAAATGCATTTCATTTACTTTTCATTTTCTTTAAAACACTTCCCTTTTACTTTTATTTTCCTCTTGTGAGCATTTAAAATTTTATTTTGTTTTCAGTTTGTAATTTAGGCGCATTTTATATTTTATGAATTATGAATTATGCATTTTAATGTAAACCTATTTTCATTCTCTTTCTCATTTGCATCTTTCATTTTGCACCCTCGCAAAATTCACTCGTCAAATTCAAATTCACCAAAGTTTTTAGTTGGGAATACTGTAATTCAGTTTTCCTCAAACTTCAAACTTGCTCCAGTTCACCACATCACACCACACCAAAACACACCATATCAACAACCGTCATCATAATAATAATGTGAAAAAGTAAAAGAAGAGTCTGGGCTCAAAAAATAAAAAGTAAAAAGGTCCGTGAGTATTACAGGAGCTCACAAACATAATATAATATAATACTTGTGTATTTCAAGTATGAATGATGCAGTATGTTATGTTATGTTCCGCACTCGTCATTGTCAGTCTCTAAATATTCTCCAGTCAGCATTCAACATTCAGCATTCAGCATTCAGCATTCAGCGGGGAAATGGACTGAGGAACATTAAATATTCAAAGTTTCAACTCCTCTTTTCTTTTTTCTCCTTCCCAAAAAAATGAGCAGGGAAAAATAAAAAGAAGAAGAAGAAAAAGAAAAAGGGTCTCGAGTTGAGAGTTGAGAGTCTTGATAAACCAGAACAGGAGAAAAAATTCCAAAGTCGACTTCAACTTGGAGTTGAAGTTGAAGTTGGTCGAAAAAGAAAGAAAAAGAAGACGAAGACGAGTGCGTAGAAAATCATGTAACATTATAAGAGAAAGTAAATGGAATGGAGAAGGAGAGAAGGAAAGAAGGAGAAGGAGAAAATACATTTAGACAAAATAGAGTAAAGAGTAAAAAGATGGGTTACTTTTTCCTCACTACATAACTACACTTATACAGAAGACTCTTAAATTTAATCATCCACATGAAAGTGCCATTAATCAATCAACACTGCTGACACGTTTCTCTCCCGTTCTTTCTCTTTTCCCATCTTCCTCCACTTCC
This sequence comes from Sminthurinus signatus, assembly GCA_019776565.1. Classification (NCBI taxonomy): domain Eukaryota; kingdom Metazoa; phylum Arthropoda; class Collembola; order Symphypleona; family Katiannidae; genus Sminthurinus; species Sminthurinus signatus. The sequence goes on from JABASP010000164.1 coordinate 41,908, forward strand.
TTCGTCCTTCGTACTTCCTCATTCCTAATTCGTACAGTATAACTTTCCCCTTCCTCTGTTTTCCTGTTCCATTTTGTGAATGTCCCATTCCCTCCTTCTTCTTCTCTTTTTCTTTTTCGTTTACTTGTTCTTGTTCCTCCTCGTTTTCGTTGTCGTTTTCCTTTTCCTTTTGAGGAGGCAAAAGAGGTGCTTCTCATCTAATTTTTCTCTCCCTCCGACTTGTTTTCTTAACACCGTCATTATCATTACTATTATTACACTTCCACGAGGTTTCTCCTTCATCTTTTTCTTTTTCTTTTACTACTGACTAGTGTAATATTTTCTGGAGAATTCTCACCGAGAAAACTTTATAATTTATACCAAAACTCTTCGAGTCTCCATTTCCCCTTTTCCTATTCCTTTCCACGCAGTTTCAAACAAATGTCTCATATTCTGTAATTCTAGAGTCTAGAGTCTAGAGCTTATTAACAATGAGAGGCACAAGAGTCCGTGACAATACCAATGAGAACTACAATGAGAATGACAAGTGACAAGTGACAAGGGGACAACTTCTTTAGTTAAGTTTAGTTAGTTTAGTTTTGTCCCGGCTCCTTTTCTTAAAGTGTCAATCATCAATATTCAAATTACACGTCAAAGTCTCCACTCTCGATTCTCAGCTCTCAGCTCTTGATTCTCGACTCTCGATTCTCGGTGGCACGCGTCATTCGCGTCATTTTCATTCCTCCTGCTGAATATTCATAGTTCATTATCATTATCATTATTATTATGATTCCTGTAATAAAAGCCTCATTTCTTCAAACCTCTCACAATTCACAATTCATATTAAAATGAACAGAAACAGAAATAAGAAACAGAGTACAACTTTTTATTACAAATTCCTACAGCAGGTAAAAACTCACACATTTATTTAAAAAAGCTTTATTTTCGATGTATTTTACTTTGTATTTTACAGCTGCACTCTAAAGGTGTAAAAGTGTAAAGTGCGTGACCATTAATTTCCACATATAATTGAATGGACTTGACGATTGACGATAGAATTACTTGATAAAAAATAAATAAAAGCTCGTCAACTTGTTCATTGTTCACTGTTCACACTTCAAATTTCAAATGGTATTAAAATTGTAGTATCTTTATTCTTATCGCTATAGTATTTTTGTCATGTGGATCCTTAGAAATTCTTAGAAATCCTTAGAAATCCTTGTGTGGCTTAATGAGAGAGAAAATAGGGATAAAAATAAAAATAGAAAATTCCCATCATTCATTCAACCACTAAAATAAAAACAGAAATAGAGTAGAAAAAATGTCCAGACGCAAATTCCACGCATACATTTTTAGTATAAAAGTGCATGCTTTCTTCCATATGTATTTCTTGAAGAAAGAGGAAGAGAAAAGAAAAGAAGAAGCTGAATAAAAGGAATATTATTTTTATACAATATTTATAAAGAAGTATTTTTCTTCTCTTTTCCTTCATTCGCCATTCGCTTATTTGCTACTACAAGAAGAGAGAGTGTGACTTGTGTATTTTGTATTGTGTATTTTGTATTGTGATTCAAGTGCATGATTATTTTTATATTTGACGGAATTCCATTGTGCTCTCAATCAGATTAGGCTTCATTCAATAGAAAGAGAGAGAGAGAGAGGGAATGCGTGCTTTGAAAAATAATGCACCACTGCTGTACAAAATGTACTGTGTACAATGCAGTTGTTCTTCTTGTTGTGTTATTGTACGAAATACCAAATAGGAATAGAGATCGAGATGGAAATGGTTGCGGGCTGTTCCTTCTTTCTTTCTTGCTTCTTTGTACACGTTCCTCTTAACTCTCAACTCAAGTCTCAATGCTCAGACCTTTTCTGTACATTGTTCAATATACTTTGTACTTTATACTTTGTCCAACGGCACGTCTAACCCTGGAATTTTCTTTCTTTATCCTCCAATTTGAGTCGAGTCAGAACTAGAATCAGAACTAGAATCGGAATCAGAATCAGAGTCAAAACACTCAGAATGCAATAACAATATTTTGAGTTTTTTCAGTTACTCGACTTGAGCAACCACAACAGAAAAAAGAAAAAGTCAAGCCGATCCAAACCAAACCAGACCAATCCAAACCACAACATCGTCCAAGTTGTGAATGCACACTTATTTATGTTTATTCACTTTTGTGCGTGGAGTTTGGTGCGTGAAAATGCTGAGGGCTTTCTAACTTTCTCCAGAATCCAGACTCGAGAGTCGAGACTTTGAAAAAGAAAAGAGGGAGAAAAAGTTGAGAGTTGAGAGTTGAGGATGGAGTAAAAAAGCGGAAGAATATCTAGTCAGAGTGATTTGATTTGATTTGGGCCAAGTTCACTCTTACCGCTGAATAGCGAACAGCGAATAGCGAATGGTGAAAGTGAATGGTTCAACTGGAGCTGGATCTGGAGCTGGACATGAAACTGGCTGTGGATGTGGAAATAGCGGAAGAGCCTTGGGTATTTATGACTGGAGAAAGTTACTTGAAATGGAGTTGGATTTGGAAATAGAGAACGGCGAACGGAGACGGGAGTATAAATGTAATGTGTTCAAAGAATCTAGACTGGAGAATGGAGAAAGGAGAAAGTAGACTGGGAAATGGAGAATTGAGAAGGCAGTTGACCCTTTGGAAGGGGAAATAATAAATTGTGGAATGGTGGGAAAGCAGTTAAAGGAGCCTTTAAACCTTTGTACACATATGACCATTGTCATTGTCCATCGTCATCAGCACCGTCCTTCTCGTCTCCATCTCTTTCTGTCTCTGTCATTGTCATTGTCATCCATGGCTGAATCTGGCCTGGCCTGAGCTGAGCTGTACACACACACACATTGTACAAGAGAAAATGAAAATGAAACTGAAAAGGCCGCGGCGGAACTAGATGATGCCAATAAGCAAAAGCATTTTGTTTTCTCCTCTCTTTTCCTCTCCTGCTTGTCCTCCTTCCATTGATTTATTCTTATTTTCCGTTTCCGTCCAAAAGGAGAGACACAGAAACACACAGCATCAGCATCAGAATAGTCCATACCTATAAATACAAATGTATATCCGTGTGCTGGGCGTGTGCTGTGTATGAGAATCGGAGGAAATCATTCTCTTCTCTCCACTGCATAGGTTCTAGATATGCACATTACAAAATATAGATACACAACCCACGCAAATACGAATACAGATATTACACCGCAGTCTCATCTCATCTCATCCTTTCCTGTATTGTTGTTCCTTGTTCTTGTTCATATGGTTGGAGGGAGGGCGGACACGGAATAGTAGTTTCATGATTAAGTGAGAGCAGTTAACAGTTAACAGTTAACAGTAAATGTATAAATTTCCTCCACACACACAAACACACACAATTCATTGATGAATAGCAGAACCAGTACGCAGCTCATACAGAAACCAGAAAAGAGTCCAGAGGACACAAGACAATGAAAATAATAATGATAATAATGGAGATATTTTACTCATCCAGAACATTCTCCTTCCTCCCGCTCAGCTCTTTCCACTCTCCAGCCACACAAATAATAATTGTCATAATAATAATAATAATACAGATTCAAACACAAATACAGATACAGATACAAGTACGTGATTCACCAAATCCAAATCATTCCCAATGTACAGGCAAATTCCACAAATAAATGTGGAGGAAACATCAACTATCAACTATCAAATACCAAATTCCTGTACATTTCCATGTTACGGTGATTCAAATCCCCATTTCCCACAATATTCAATGTTCAATGTTCAGTGTACAATTAGGAACAGGAAACCAACAAAACGGACAAATATGGACACGCTCTGGATTTTGGTTCGGTTTGGATTAAGATTCCAAAGCAAGTTGTATGGAGTCTCTGTATCTGTTAAAATCATTGATGAAACTAATGACGCCGCGTTGGCGCAAGCATTTAGAATACAGAATTTAGAACAAAGATACTAAATAAACTTTTGTAAAAATGAAGTATATGAAATTCAAGCCCAAAATAGAAATGAAAGATGCATGTGGATTTTGGAATTTTACTGTACGATTTCTGTACAATTTACAAAGTATAAAGCATGTGTTTGAGAGGAAGAAATGACCAATGTGTAATGCGTAGCTTGTACTTTCACGAGACATGTGCAATAATAATAAATCCACAATCTAAACATATAACAAACAGCCGAATGCGTAGACTTCAGAGTGTACAGCACAAATGGACGCATTTCTGTATGCTGTATTCAAAGTAAATAAGGAGAACCCGCCGTTTTACCGAGAAACCCCTGCAGCATCCATTTATCCTACAAACTACAAACTGCAAATATTGTTCAAGAGAAGCAAACGGTTGAGCGATTCATTTAGTAGACATGTAAATCATGAGTCTGTGCCTGTGTCTGAGCATAGCTATTTTCAGTGTGTGTTTGTTGGTTGGTGCAGGTTTTCAAGTGTAATTTGTACTGGTGGAAATTGTGCAAGTGTACGTAGGCAATGTACAGTGGAGACTACGGAAGTAAACGGTAAAGGGTAAACTGTAAACTGTAAACGGGCTGGCTAAACGTTGAGCAACCTTTTAATTACTAAATCTCTCGGCCCTTCCTCGTCCTCCATAATCGCAACTAATTGCACATTCCCATTATTCAAATCCGCCTTTACTCTCCTCCAAACTCCACACACTTTCTCCATCTTTGCAAGTTTCAAGTCTCAAGTACAAACAAAATCCTGTACAAGAAAAAGGGCACATTTCTATGGTAATTTTGTCTACAGTTTAGCTAAAGATCTCTCGAGTCTGGAAAACGTATGGTATTCTAAATTCTAAATTCTACATGTAGATTCCATTAGAATGAGATGAGATGTTTTTGTATACAATATACGTTTCTGTAATACCTTAAGCAGACCATTGAGCAAAAAGCATTGAGAATTGAGGATTGAGGATTCTGGAGGAATAATTTGAACCTAATGTTGTTGGCTTTCCAGCTCCAGTTTCCAGGTAGTTTTCAACAAACACGTCTTATTCTCTTTACCCTCTTTAGTCAAATAATAAATACCCTTCTATCTTACAACTTATCTCTCTCACTCTTCCTCTTCCTCCTTTCCCTCTTTTCCTACTCTTTACTCTTCCCTAGTCTATTAGCATAATATGCACAAGTATCTCTACAAAACTTGGCTTTGGATTTTACGTTGGCTTTTGAAGTAGACAAAGAGAACAAGAACAGCATCCGAAACAACACATCAATTTATCTACTCAGACAAACTTCAAACTCCAAACTCCAAGCTCCAAACTTCCGGATTTCTCTGAATTTCTCAACACTGAAATACATTTAAATACAAACTACTAACTACAGAAAGGACTAAATGACTCGACCAATTCAAATTCAAATTCGAATTCAAGTTTGTGTGGGTAAAACAGTAAAACAAGTGAGAGCTAAGCTTTTGGTGAAATTCCTTGTTAAGCCGCGGATTACAAGTTGTGAGTAGGAAACAAACTGAAGCTAAGCCAACCAAATTGAAGGTAGCTGTGACTATACAATATACATTATATATTATACATGTTTAATATAGCCAAGTCTCTTTCACTTTCTCTCCATCTAAAAGTTTGTAGATTGTAGTTTGTAGATTTTGCAGATATTCCATCTAAATGCTTGTTTACTTCCTCAAGTGATTCAAATCCAGATCTAGATCCAGATCCAGATTCAGATAAAGCTCACAGTTGTTGTTGCTGTTCTTGTATAATCATTTGCTCCGCTTTCACTCCTCAAAATTCAACGAGAAATGGAAAACGGGAAACGTGAAATAAGTAAACACTCATTTCCTGGTTGAACAGGTGAAAGTGGAAAGAGAAAGTGGAGAAAGTCGGAGAAAGTCAAAAGAGAAAGTGGAGAAAGTCAAAAGGAGAAAGTAGGAGAAAGCCAAAAGGAGAAAGTCGGAGAAAGCCAAAACGAGAAAGTCCAAAAGAGAAAGTGGAGAAAGCACACGTACATTTCCAGTTATGTCCATTTCCCATGTCATCCATTCCACTGAAAACCTCCAAATAGAAAAAAGAAGTTGGTTGCCGGAAAATGAAATTTTCTTCAAGCCTTATTTTTATCTATGGTAAAAATGACATGCCTGATTTAAACTTATGTGCACAAAGCACAAGGCAAGTACTTGAGATCTAATATAATATTGTGTAATGTTGAATGCTGAGCAGAGTGGAGCAGAGTGGAGGAGGCACTTGAGCATGTACAATGTACAATGTACAAAATAGAAAGTACAAAGTACACGTTCGCTACACATTTACACGTGAGTTCTAAAATTGATTGAGACGGGAAACACGTGCTGTACTGTAGTGTGCAACTACCAAAAGAAGAGGAGGAAAAATAAGAAGAGGATCCCACTTTAACTCGTCAAGTCTTCAAGTCGTCAAGGCGTCAAGAGTTTTCAAGTGAGTGTGAAAAGATTTTTGTGGATGGTCGAAGGAGACGAGTTGAGAGTCAACAAAACGGAGTCGAGTTTTGATGTGGTGTGATGTGTTTTGTTAGGTTAGGAAGAGGATGAGGATGAGGACGAGTCCCTTGATACGGCTAAATAAAGAAAAAGATGTGCAATCTTCGATGAGGGACTCGACATGCTTTCCCCTTCTTTTTCTCTGCTACACATTGTACTTTTCTACTTGTACTTTTCCCCCATATGCTTAGGACCTTCAAAATAGTTTTTATTTCCATCTATCGCATTTCATTAGAAAAGTACATGGATTTCATTTTCCCAATGTGGACCAAAGTTAAAATAGCTTTCACTTTTAACTTGAGCTCCGCCGAAAAAGTACAATACAAAATACAATAAGAGGGAATGAAACGGAATGGTTGAAATTACATTTGTGTAACTCTTTCCTCGTTCTTCGTGCTTCGTTGTTCGGATATTCGGATATTTCTGTGGCTCAGCTGAGCTGAAATCTTTTTGGCTTTATAAGCTTTTCCCTTTTGCGGTCGTTTTCATTTCCCCATTCGACCAAATTCCAAATTCGTCTCAACTTTGTCGATAAAAGATAAAAGTAAAAGTCTGGGTAAAATAAAATAAGATGTGTCATGTAAATAAATACACTAGACGTTGGAAATTGGACATTGGATAACACTAAATGTTAAAGATTGAGGAAAGTGAGTGGAGTTGTTTTGTTGTCTTTATTTTTACTATATTGTACTTGTTCTTTTTCATCTTGTGTTCTTTTTATCTTTTGTAGCCAAAGGAGAAAGTACAAAGTAGAATGAGCAGTAAACAGTAAACATTAAACAGTTTGAAAGTAAAGCACTAACTAACACTGTCAAAACTATTATAAAAGTACAGAATGAGTTGTTGGTGTTGGGGTTGTTCGGGGTCTTTGTCATTGTCTAGCGATTAGCGGAGTCGTAGCTCAGTAAATTGAGGATTGAGTAATCAAGTAAAGTAGTTACTTTCGTCGCCTCTGCTAAACTTTTTCAATGAAGGATGAATGGATGAAATTGCCTTCTGAGGGAGATACATTTGCGATTTGCGGCCTTGATCTGTTCTAGATTCTGGAATCAGATGGCTCTTTTTCAATTTCGATTCCTATTATCTATTACCAACATCCACTTTCTTTATTCTTCACTCTTCATTCTTCATGAGCCTTGAGCCTTGAGTTTGGAGTCTGGAGCCTGGAGCTGGCCAACAAAATGAAGGAATACCAGCATGATTTTGTTAACAATGTCAGTATTACAGCAGGCCTGAGGATCCAGATTGGGGATTCATGAAGAAGGAAGAAGGAAGAAGAGGAAGAAAGAATGAAGAAGGATCTTGTTCCTCAATCTTCTTTCAATGTGTTTACACTAATTTTCAGCTAAATTAACGAGCTCATCACTCTTTCCTCAATCCTCAAGGACAACAAAAAGGAGGAGATGGGAAAAGGAGCAGACCGCTAATCCTACATGATCCTCCATCCAAATTAAATGTACCAAATTGAACCAGGACAAGAACAAGAACAAGAGTAAGAACAAACAAACTGGAGACGACGCAAAAAGATACTCAATTTCTAGACTTTAGACTTGCAACTTGAGACTTGAGACTCTGCAATACAAAATACACAATATGCGCTGTATGTTGTAGATTGTAAAGTGTAGATTCTTTTCACATCGAAGATGTATTTATACAAAATAAACTTTTTAGCCTGGGTATTTTAAAGGATTTTTAAAAACAATTTTCTCTTTAAAAGCTGAAAGCCTTGGATTTATTAGCATCTATTTTAAAATTAAAAGTTCCATTGTGATGTATTTTTATAGAATTTTATATGCTGCAACTCATTTTTTGAAGGAAACTTAAAAAGGTTCAAAATGCTGAAAGCTGAAAGGAGCTGGTAATTGCTTATACTTAAAATCACAAGAACAATCTCAACAGTAAAATCGTAATTACGTGCTGTTTTAATTTGTAAATTCAGTGAGAATTAGATTTGTGATTCATGTAGCGGAAATTGAGTGGATTTTGCTGTGCTGGTCAATTTGTCTTGGTCTTAGTAAATCCAAGAATAATCCACAGTCTACAATCCACAATCCACACTTCACACTGCTTAATGGACTCATTTCCGAATGTTTTTATAGTCGCTAAAACCAAACAGGGGAAAGAAATGTGAAATGTGAAATGAATCATGAGTTTTTATTACGATTATGATTATGATTACAGCTCTCTTTCTCTGTGTGTGTTATTATTATTCTTGAGACTATTTGTACAAGATGAATTACTGTATTTCTTTATCCGATCCATTCATTCATTCATTCATTCATTAAGCTCCCCTCCTAAGCTTTGTTTTTCTTTCCCCATCCACTCTCCACTCTCCACTCCAAATCAAATCAGAAGCAAAGCAAAGCAAAAGAAAAAAAGAATGGATGAATTAACACCGAGTTACAAAAATTATAAACACAGTCCAATGTCCAATCTACACTCTACACGTAAATACTTTTAGCACTGAGAATCAAAACACAGCTTCATCTTGAAGACAGAACACTGGAGATTTTAGATTTTAGATACATAAATTTTAGCTATGTGTATTATTCCATTACATTACATTAATTTCATATTCTATTGATTATTTCCACAACTTTTTGAGGCATCAAAGTAAACTTTTTTTCATTCTTCTCTACTCACTCCTGACTGCTGGATGTTGACTGGCTCCTTCGATAAATAAAACTAAAACCAAAATGAAAAAAAACGAAAGGAAAAGAAAACCTTTCATAGTTTTCTGAACCTAATTCTAGAATCTAGAATCTTTATATACTATGTACAATTTTATCCTAGTTTTTACTTGGGGAAAGCACAAAGAGAAAAGAAAGGAGGAGAAAAAATTCAAGGAGGGATTTTGATACGTAACAGATACTTTACAATCTACACTGTACAAGTTACAGGGCACAGGAACTAGAGCAAGAAAATGAAATGGAAACGTGTTCAGTGTAGATACAGAATGAGGATGTGGATGTAGTGTATATGTTTTGTTTAGTTTGCTCTGGTATTTCTTGGAAAAGAAGGAAAAGAGAAACAGAGGTGAGACAAGCGAGAGAAAAATTATGAGGCAAACAAAAGATACTCTTTCTCTCTCTTCTTTTCAGCTCATACTCCAACTGAAATTCACATGTAGAATGTACATTGTACATTGTACATGAAAATAAGTAAAAGTACACGGGTGGAATTAAAACTTTTCTTCGTATAACCTTTAACATTATAATGTATTTGTTGAGTCTATGAGCTTTTTCCATTCCTTTACTTTCCTTAGTTTTTCCCTTGGAATTCTGAATGCATGTTTAATGTTTACATGTGGTGTAAGATGTATAAAGTATAAAGTATAATGTGTAATGTGTAGTGTGTAATGTGTATGCATGAAATAAAATAAAATACATGATAAAAAAATGCATGCTCTTCTATCCTATTGTATTTTTTTTTCTTGCTCATGTATTTATGCCGTGGAACGAAAATAAACTCGACCCGTTTCTTTCTCTTTCTCTTTCTCTTTCTTTCTCTCTTTCTCTCTCGTGAGTTGAGTTTTAGTTGAGTTGGAATTGGAGCTGAAAATTGTTTGCAACTCATAACTTGTAGATACCTTCTCACTTGGAGTTTGGAGTAGATACGGAGATACGGAAAAGAGATTGGAATCATGAACGTGAATGTGAATGTGAGTCTGAGTCACTGTGCTCGAGGAGAAAGTGAAACTGAACCCAGAGAAAGTAGAGAAAGTGGAGAAAGTAGAGAGGAAAGTAAACACGCTTCTGGCTTGTTCGCTGTTCACTGTTCACTCAAGGACTACAACTACAAGTAAAACTACAACTATTTCTATTTCTACCCTACACGACGACGACGCTCCATACTACGAGAAAGATGCCATGAGAAAGAAACAAAACACGCACACTTGTAATGTAAAATATACTTGAGTGTTTTACATTAACTTTACTGTTCAAAAAAATAACTAACAAAATTGGCCCTACATCTTTTCCCACAGTCCACAGTCCACAGTTTTAGCTACATTTTCCCATCTACTTTTTCTACATTGTACATTGTACATGTTTATGTTTATGGAACAGGAAGTCATGGAGAAAGTTCTACACAACTATTCGCACCTCGTTCAACATTTTAGATTCTAGATTCTAGTTCTCTTTTCTCCACCTCCTTTCACTTGTGTGCAAAATATTTGCACAACTGGAAAACTCAAACCGACACAATCAACGTTCAACGTTCAACGCTCAACGATCGACGATCGCGATGGAGAATCAAGATAACCCGTTAATCGTCCTTTGTGTAATTGAATCAAGTGTAATTAAGTTATCTGTCCAAATCCAAATCCAAATCCACATGCACGTGCACATGAACATAAACGTCGTGGGCGGTATTTCTAACAACAAATTAATTACTTCCGAAATTATCAATGACAACAAACATGGCATAAAAAATCAAAGGTTATTTACTCTGAGGAAAAATAACTATTTCTTAATTATTTTACATAAGAATAATACAAAAAAATAAATTGTAGTATTTTTCAAAGCAACTTGTGGTTAAAGATGAACTCCAAACTCCGAATTCCAGATTCCAGATGGAGCTTTATTCACGTGTAAATTCACACTTTCTTTGTGAGTTTCATATTTTCTTATATTCAATGTACAGTGTACAATGTACACAGAAGATGAGTTATGAAGCTACAGAGAAGAGAAAGCAAGAAAAGAGGTATAAAAGTATAATATTCTCATATTCAAAAGTTGGACATGACATGACATATTTTGAGCATTTCTCAGTGGTTGTTCTGTTCTCTTCTTCTTCCTCCGCCGCCTCTGACTTTGGACTTTCAAATTCACAATTCCAAATTAGGAGCTGTTAGTATTCCGACGGAAGCCAAACTTTTCCTTTCTTTTCACTCTCTTCCTTCCTTTTTCACTTGTGTCTTGTGTCCTCTCTGTTTTCATCCTGTGTCTTGAAGTCTTTGAATGTGCGTGTCTCTTTTATTCTTAGGGAAATCAAGAGTGAAAGGGGAAAGAGAGAGAATGGTATGGAATAGAATAATACAAGGAAGAAAAAAGTTTAAAGTTGTTCCGTCTTCCGTCAACCATCTTTGTCTTCTTCTTTTTCTTTTCTTGTGGTGTGGTTGACTTGACTTTTATCATATGGTAAGAAACTGTGTAAATTTACATAGTGTCGTCCTCTTCTTCTTTCTCTTCATAATAATAATAATAATAATACTGGTGCAAGCCAAGCCAGGCCAAGCCAGGCCAAGAAATGCACAAGTCTTAACTAATAAACTGCTGTTGGCTGTTGGCTCGTTCCTGTTTATCCGCCACCCAAGTTTCTGTATTCTGTACAAATGACACGCAAATTTATACGCACACACACACAAAAACACACCTCCATCATACAAAAAACTATGTACTGTTTCAATAGGCACTGCATGAGAATGCTCCGTGCGTGTTTATTGTACAGTGTACAGTGTAAAATGTAGATATTTTGTGCATAGGATGAGAATTGTAGATGCTGAATGCTGAATGGGAAATGGTGAATGTTGAAGCGTGGCGTGAGACGAAGAAAGTAGAAAAAACTCCGAGGCAAATACAACATTCCAAAGTATAAACTTTTTTCTTTGTGTAGGGAGAGAAGAGAGAAAAAGAAAAAAGAAAAACGAGCTTCACTTGCCAGCACAAAACACCAAACACCAAACAGCAAAAAGAGTGCATTCAACTGTGTATTTAGATCCTATATTATAAATTATAAATTATAGATCTAAATAACCTTCATTGATCAATTCAAAATATGCTGAACAGTTAAAATCTAACACTTTTAAACTTTTACTCGAACAAATTTTTTTAGTTCGATATGATTCGATATTTGAATATTATTTAATTAAAAAAATACCTAGTCAAACAACAAACAACAGACGAAGGAACACGAAAGGAGATGAGAATTCTTAGTCAGCTTCAATTTTAACTTTACAATACCAAATTTAGTCAAAAATCCTCACGAAGGGAGGATTTCGTATCGCCTTCAAAGCGCAAATATTTAAGGTTCTGGATGCAAAGCTGACTAAAAAAATGTGCCATCGCGTCTGTCCATCATTTTAGATTGTGCTACTAACGAGATTCAAATTTGGCGCTAGATGGCGCTACTAAAAAAGTAAAATTTGTCCGCTAGATGGCGCTACTAAAAAAGTAAAATTTGTCCGCTAGATGGCGCTACTAACTAGATTCAAATTTGTCCGCTAGATGGTACAACTAAAAAAGTCTAATTTCTCAGCTATAGCTGAGCCCCATCTATAGATAGGGCTACAAAAAGTTCTAAATTTGGCGCTAGATGGCGCTATTAACGAGAAACAAAAATGACCGCTAGATGGATAACAGCGTTCAGCAAGACGGACACGACGACAAAAATAGTCAGCTTTGCACCCCAACAACCGGGAGCTGACTGAAAATATGTAATTAGTGTGCTGAGAAGTCGTTTGTTGGAATTCTAATGGAAATCCGAATTTGAATCGTCTTCCTACGCTACGCTGCGTCTCGTCCTTTATTCTTTATGTGAAAAAGAAGGAAAAAGAAGTTGCTTTGAAAGTTTGAACTGATAGGATTTCTACTGAAAGGAATGAAATGAAACGGCGTTCCCCTGGTAACTGCACCTCTAACTGTATCTACTATCTACATGAGCTCAGATGCAAATCCAGTTTCAGTTTTACATTCAGATTTAGATTGAAGAAACTCCAAGTTCCAAATGCCAAATTCCGAAATTTCAAAATTCAACGGACCGTTCATCCTTTCACTCACTCACGACCGACATTTCAAAATGAACACATGTCAAACAATCTCCTTTTTGATCTGTACCTTGTCAAAGTTTCAAATTTGAGGTAGGGAACACAGGAAAACTAGTGAAACGAAAGGAATTGAAAGGAACGTCTCAAGTCTCAAGTCATTTCAGATGAAATTAAAGTATGAAAACAAGATGAAAAACAAGGTGATTTCCGATTAAGATCCAAATTCAAGTCAAGTCAAACCAAATCAAGGTTCACTTGATTTGAAATTTTGACAAGAATTCTTCGAATGTTGTGTTGAGTTTTGAGTTTTGACTTTTGACTTTTGAGTGTTGATGCGAAATTGATGATGTCTCTACTTTTCAACAATCAAAATACAAATACAAATACAACATCACAGCTCAAACCACAGAGAACAAAAGAGAGAAAGAGCGTCAAGTGTGTAATTGGCAAATTAAAAGGGTTGAAAGTTGGAAGTGTTTGAGCAGAAAATTCTGAAACTTTGAACACACAAGTATTTTCACATGTCTCCAGTCACCGCACTTTTCCAAGAATACGAATGCTCAGCTTCATTTTCTTGCACCACTGGCCTTAAAACTAAAATTAAAATTACAACTGTAGAAAGAAAGATAACATCAAAATGAACCGCACTTTTACTTTTACTTTTTACTTTTTACTTGAAAATGTAATATTATTTGTGTTATCTTGATGTTGATCAGGCAGTAAAAAGGTGAGGATTCCAGGATTTCAGGATTTGAGGACGGTAAAGAATTAAAGAAAAGTTGTCAAGTGGAAGTTGACTTTAACCCAGGGTTTAGAAAAAGAGCATAATTTGAGAGTTGCTTGAAGCCATGGAAAATGTAAAGCTTACATGTCGAATTCAGAATTCAAAACTAACTTTTTCATCTACATTCTAGGAAATGAAGTTTGTGTGCACAATGCACATTGTAGACAGTGGCCTTTGAAATTGTAACGAGAGCTGGACAAAAAGTTAGCTTTGGCTTTGCTGAAACTCGGCTACAAGTTCAACTTGGACTTGGCCCTGGACTTTGAATGTAAGTGAAAGTTGGAGCACAGTAGAAAATACACAAGGATTTTGTATTTTGTATTTTATGAAGGTGATGAAGAAGAATTGGACAAAGAGAAAGTTAACAAGTCTTCTTCTTCTTGTTCTTTTTGTTCTTTTTGTCCCTCGTATTCAATGACTCTGTTTTTGGTTCTGGTTCTGTTTCTTCTTTCTCGCGGTGCATTTCTCAGAATTAATTTTAAAAAGGTATTCAAATGTCGACTCGGATTTCCCTTGAAATCCTCTTCCTTTTCTTCACGTTGTATTTTGTACTTTGTACATTCTACATTCTGCTCTAATTTGTACACTTGTCCTTATGATGCTCCAATGCACGGATGTCTCTATTTAACTGAATGAATGAGCACTGAAAATTGTAGGATGAGCGCGTGTCTTGTGTTTGCTCTTTTTCTTTCTCACTTGTTTGAAATGGAAATGGTGTACAATATACAATAATATACATACTTTTTACATGTTTCCAGAAGATATGTCTCTTTTTTGTCCTCATATCACTTCGCGGGAAAGGCTAAACTGAAGCGGAAGCTGAAAAGTCAGAGATCAGAGCTCGGAGATTTCTTTTCAGCAAGAGTCAAGAGTTTTTCTTTTGTTTTAATAAAAAGTTGGAATGAGAATGAAATTTCTTGCGCTGTGAGTTCAAATGAGTTGAGTTTGAATTTTGAATAGTCCAGACGACAGACTTTAGAGTAGACCAGAGTTTTCCAACATTAAAATTACTCAGAGAGAATTTTACACTAATGCCATATGAAAATATTACTTAAAATGTAAAATCTAGAATCTGGAATGTGAAATGTAGAATTATGCAAGTAAAGCTCAGAATAGGAAAGCAGAGGCTGGTAAAAGAGATTATCTTATAAAACCTTATGAAACTCGGACCTTTTTATCTTTAGTTGGATTACATTAGCAGTTTTTTTTGTCTTTCTCTGTTAGACAAATTAGACGAGGCAAAGTAAAAGTTTCTGTTTTATCACATTTCATTCTCATTGTAAATTTAGTCACCGATTCAACTGCGTGTTTTTTGTACTTGAGCAAATCATCTAGAGAATTCAAAACCTAAAATCTAGAACAAAGACTAAGGATTTGGATTTATTTAAAAGAAAAGATATTAAATTGATTCTTACTTGAAAGTAAAGTGATCCGAGAAAAAAACGGGGATTCCTCGAGCTAATTTTGAAATTTGAATTTTGTCCTTCACAAGAATTCACTAGTTTAACATTTTTGAAGTCTCTTGTTCCTTAATTTGTAATTCTTGACTTGATGACTTTTTGACTTGGAATTTCAATTTTCAATGTTGTTATATTTAAAAGAAAGATTCCGGAGAATGTGAACCCTCCATCTGGTTTTTATGGGACGGTAGAAATTCATTCCAGGAGCTAACACAGACAAATAAATAGAGGTGATCACACGGAGTGGAAATTAGGAATTTAATTGGGGAAAAACTTGAGTGTCCTTGTATCTTGTATCAGTTTCTCTTATCCGCCGTGGTTTGGTTTGGTTTAGTTTGGTTTTACGACTGTGTGTTTGTATTTGTATTGTGTTTTGTTATACTAGAAAAACATGTTTGTTTAGAATGTACATGCTCACATTTGGAATTAGAATTGGAATTGGAATTCGACTTGGAATTTCCAAGAATAAGGATCCATTAACATTTCCAATGGGACTGGAATGAACATGAGGATGAGGATGAAGAGGAAAAGTAAAACAAGAAACAGAAGATAGAGTAAACACACCAACTTTGTTTGTTTCCTGGTGACTTTCACTACCCAAAACTAGATTCGGATTCAGATCCGCCGGTTGTTGACTGTAATGACTGCAATAGTCGTAATCCTCGCGATACTCGTGATTTTCTGGATTCTCTGGATTCTCTTGATTCTCTTGATTCTGGTGATAATAGTAAAAGTGGATTCACTCTATGTAAATTTCAGAGGTTTAGAATTCCAATGAAAACCCTTTACCCGTATTTACACAGTACCAAACACACAAAGATTCTGGAGTCTGGAGTCTGGAGTCTGCAGAGTAATGAAGTGAAAATAGACTCAGAGGACAAGAGTTTTACTCATCAAATCCAATCAAAATATCTCACATCTCAGAAATATACACAGTTCATTTTTATCTTGAGTCTGGATTCTGGAATCTGGAATCTGGAATCTGGAGATTTAAAACTTGACAGTAGATTTTATAGAAAAAATTCCATTTGGTTTTGGTTTTATGTAGTTTTGATTTAAATTGAGATTTTGTTGATTAAATAAAAAACTAAAAATTTGCACTGGTTTATTTGTTTTTTTTTGTTCTGTTAGATTTCACTCACTTGATTAATTTGTCCAGAGGTTTATAGGGTAAATCAAAGTAAATTGGGTGAAAAAGTGTATGAGTCTGAGGTTTTTGTTCTGGGGAAATTGGGTGTAATCTCCCGTTTGTTTTCTTGTTTTGTTCCTCTTGATCCCTGACAAAAAGTCAATTACTAAATACTAAACAAGTAAATGTATCTAATTCCAATTCAAATTCTAGTTTTAATGATCTTGAAACTGGATCTGTTTCTGTTTCTGTTTCTGTTTTGGTTTTGAATTTTATCCACAAATTGGCTTGTGAAAATTGGAATCGTCTCTTTTTAATTATTTTCAGATCGGCTGAATGTTGACTAATTGTCCCATTTTATTTACACTAAAGTAGCTGGACGCTGGATTCTTGTTTCTTGTTGGACGTTGAATGCTGAATGCTGACTGTTCAATGTTCGATGTTGCTGTCAGTGGAAAGTTCAACAAAGTCACTCTTTTAATAGAACTAAATCGCTTTCACTTACTTTCACTCCCACTTTCACTTTGACACTGAGATTCTTTGCTGTATTTGTACTGCCTTGACTTTGTGTTTTGTGTTTTGTATTTTGTATTGTGCTCACTTTTGACTCTTTTCTGGATCATGGAGCTTTTTAATTGTTTACATCGTGTGTACAAAGTACTTTGTCCTTGTTCATTTTCCTTGCGTCAAGAGTCAAGAGTCAAAAGTCACGGAAAATACTGAAATACGGAAATACTGAAATAATAATAATGTGAAGACTCTTTTTGTTCTCCTTTTCTCATTTATTCATTCAGCTGCGAAATCCACTACACTTTGAACACTCATGCACACCGTTTTGCTTTGTTTTATTTCGTCTATAGTTTCAGCAGACTGGAGTTGGAACTGACTGTGACTTTGACTTTGACTTTGTGGACTAAACAAGACAGCGAATGCACACAGAAACAAACAAATGACAAGAGAAGGGAAACAACAAAGAGCTTACAGAGTTTGTCTGTGTGATGTAGCTCATTTATTCTGATTCTGATTCTGATTCTGATTCGGAGTTGGATTTGAATTTGGATGTAGATCCGACTCTGACTCCAACTCCTTCCAAAGTCGTGATTAAACGGGACCAAAAAGTGAAACTTAATGTGAGTAGACCTCTTTTAGCTGGATTTAATTTGGCTGTGCTTCAACATGCACAATCAGAATTGAGATGTGTCTTGTTTTTGGTTTGGTCCGGGTTGGGTTTAGACTCAATCTGAAATTGAGACTGAAACCAAAACCGAGATTGAGATTGCGAATAAATGTTGGCTGTTGGGAGTTCGGGAGGAGAATGAGGCCGGAGCGAGTGGAGTTGTTTTGTGGTAAGCCTTTGAGAATGAGGATGAGGAGCGAGTAGCGAGGAGCGAGTAGTGCCTGCCGTCCTTGCCGGAAATACGGATGTAACTACAACTCCCTCTCTTTCTCTTTCTAGTAGATATGCTATGCTGCGATAAGCTATGCTCCTGCTCTTCTTGTGCTCCTGTTCTCAAAATCCGCTCGTCCTTCTGTAGAGGAAACCAAAGGGATGTTCCATGCTTCACAGTTCTCCAGCTGAACATGAATATGAATGCAAATGCCAATGCAAAGGAAAATGTGTTGTGTTGTGAGTTCTGTTCTGTTGTGTGTGCTGTGTGCTGAGCTGAGTTGAGGAATGAGACTTTTGTCCAAACTAGACTTTAGTCTGGAATTTGAATTCGAATTCTTTTTGGAGTTTGGATTTTGGAACTGAATTTGGCTCATGAAGCACATGGAAAACAAGTACACATTAAAATTTACATGCATACAAAAAAATACTGTACACTGAACTTTGAACATTTGAGAAGGAAGACTTTTTACTAAAGATGGGAGATTCATGGAATTAGACGTGGAATTAGAAGGAGAAAGAGAAAGAGAAAGAAGAGGCAGGGGAAAAGGAGAAGGAAAAAGAGCCCGGGAGCAAAAGAGTGCAGTGTATAAAATATAAAAGTGAACGCAAGCGCTGAGGAAAATCATGCCAAACCCGGTTTCGGTTTCGGTTTCGTTTTCCTACGCCAACCTTCACTTTTTCACTTTCTTTTTTCTCCTCGTTCTCTTTCTCTCTCTTTCTCTTTCTGTGTGTGTAATGTAATGGTAAGTGGAATGAGGAATGAGGAGGAAAGCAGGCTGTATCTGTGTGTCTATATGCACATTGCATATTTGTTTGTATAAAGATGCGGAACTTTCTTTTTTCTTTCTTTCTTGGATTGTCCCAACAAATTCTTTGGAGGAATCCACTTAGAACTTACAACTTGCAGGACGGTTGTAATGTACAATGTGTATTGTATATTGTATATTGTGCACCGGGTGAATGACTGACGGCCTCTTTCTATTCAGCCGATCTAGAATCTAGAATCTAGAATCTAGAACCATTTCCATTCCAAAATCCAATCCAATCCATGGCCAACTTCAGCAATCCAGCAAATAGACACCTTTTGTTCTTTTCTGACATTCATCATCATAAGAAAATGCATCCAAGTTCACTCCTTCTCAATTTTCATTCTCACACTCTCTGTCTCTGTCTCTTTCTGGTTCTTTCCGAAAACAAAACACTTGTCCATTCTTCAGCCTTCATCCAATTTTGAATTTCCTTGGCATTTTCTAAAAAATGTAGAAAATAGTTATTTACAGTGTACAAAGTACAAAGTACAAAGGAGAAATGCTACTTGAATATCTTTAGATTCTAGATTCAAGATTCAAAGAACTGGAAACTCTTGTAATGCAGTTCTTTGTTTAAAATGCATAGGAAACTGCAGGAAGACAAATAAAAGACAAAGCCAAAAGCTTGCAGCATGCGGCATGTGGATTCTCATCACGTTTCATGTATGTACAAGGAAAGTTAAAGGAGACAAGATTTCCGGAGTAAGAAACTCAAAGCTCAAAGTTCAAAACAAGAAAGGCTTGACACTTGACATGTAATTTCAAGGGTGAATTTGAACGTGAATTCTAATTCTCATATTTGATTTTGAATGTGAATTTGGATTTGAATTCCAAAATCCAAAAGTCAAGTCATGTGTCTAGACTCTTCATAGAGTTTTTAAGGTCTAGGTGTAAAACAGTGGGGAAATGAACTAGAAGAGTAAATCTTAACAGATACTTGAGGATTCAAAATGAGAACCTGCAAAACAAGATTTCAAATTTTGGGTAAAGAAAGGAAATGCAAATGTTTCTTATCATGTATTGAATTTATCAAGTTTTCACCATGGAAATCTTCTTCATTATTTCACAGTGTACAATTATAATTGAAATTCTACATGCAAATTGTGTTTCTTATCAGACTTTGAATTTTAAGTATTACTTTCATATCCAATATCCAATAAAATCTAGTGCAGGTGCAAGGTGCAGTGGGTATGTAATAGTTAAGATGGAACAAGTATCGGAAATTTCACCTTCTTCAGTCTGGAGCTTCAGTCTGCAGTCACAACTGATCAGGAACAAAGTATACGAGTTATGACGTGCATCATTTTCCTAATTTTGCAGATGCATTTTTCTCATGAAAAGTGTTCCCACAACCCGCAAAAACCCAGATTCAGATTCGGGCTCCTTCTTTTCCTATCTTTGTTTCAAACTTTCAAACATGTGAGCCAACTAGAAAACTTTCCCATCTCCATTTCTTTTACACAATACAACAACAACAACAACTACAAGGAATTTCCAAGTACAGAAAAAAGAGGGAAATCAGTTAAAGAAACAAAGAACCCAACAAACAACAAACAACCCAACTTTCAAATATGGAGACGTCAAATCCCGTATTAAAAACAATTCATCTTCTTCTCATTTCTCGTTCCTCATCTCCTCATCTGCAGAGACTGTGCTCCAAAATCCAGGAACAAACCAAAATATTTTAGAGGAAATGCAATGGTATAATTTGTGCGGGTTTCTCCTTCTTTTCTATAGGAATTCATTACAGTTTAAGCATTTCCCCACTTCCCCACCCTTTTCATCTGTACAATGTACAACGTACAATGTGAATAGTAAGTGGATTTGTTAAATGTTAAAATCCTTCCCGTTTCCAGTTTCCAGTGCATGTACTTTTGAATGAATTGGGATCGGAATCGGGAGAAAAACTTTTACTTTTACTCTTAGTTTTCCTTCAGTGCAGATTGCAGATTGCAGATGTAAAGGACCATCACAATTACATTTTCCGCTTTATACTTTATAATGCCTCCAACTGTCACTGTTACTGTTACTGCTACTGCTACTGTTGCGTTTGTTCAAGTAAACTTTTCTTTTTTTCTCCAATCCGGAATCCGGAGGATCCCAACTTTTCAAAGTGTGTGGAATCTGGAATCTGATTGTCTGCCTCAATCTAGCCAAGCGAGCATGTGAGTGAATCTGCCCTGTACAAGTACTTACGCATTTCAAGTGTGTGATTTTTACTCTTTTTTTCTATACAGGAAAGTTTCTGGTGCCGTTCTGTGCCGTGTGCCGTGTGCCTGGTATCTTCAGGTTCTAGATTCTAGATAGTAAAAAGATTGGAGCGTACGTTTGGGTTTGGGTTTGGGTTTGATTTTAGATTTGAGGCAATTTGGTATTTTGGGGAAGGGAAATCTGGATAGAATAGAAACTTGTAAGATTTGCATGTTGGCTCAATTCTCAATTCATATCTAGTGTGTACATTTGACATGTGCGTAAGACACAAGACACAAGACACACGCTGTCGCTTTTCTCTTTTCTGTTGTACGTCAATACGCTTATTTTTCTCCGCTATTATTCTTTCTTTTTTTTCTTCTATTTTTTCTGTAACAATCGAACAAGGCCAAAGTCAAATCTGAATCCGAATCCGAATCCAAATTCGAAGCTCTTCTCACTTTGTGCATACTTTGGCTGCATGTGCTTGAATTGTAGATGTTAGATTGAGGATTGGGGATTGTGCAATGTAGAATGTACAAGGTACAAGGTGTGGTGAATCAGACGTTTGATATTCTCTTGACGTCTCCCTGCCAATTTTTCTGTCAGGTTTTGACATGGCGTGTCTCTGTCTTGTGCTCCTCTCACTGTTCCAACACGTTCACAATCCTAAATCCTAATGCTGCTGATGACGATGACGAGAGCTTCCTGACTTCCAGGCTTCCAACCTTCAAACCCCTGTTTCCTTCCCTTCTAAATAAAACAAAGAACAAAGGATCGAGAGTCAAGAATCAAGAATCAAGAAAATCTGAATCCACTGTAGTGAAATTTCTGATATTTTAATATTTTATGCACCATTCTGTGCCTCCTGCCTCCAGGAAAAAACACAATGAAGGTTCTCTGTTCCATTTTCACCAACTTCACACTCGAAACTCGAGACTCAACAGTCAACAGCCGTGCCATTCTGCCAACTCCAATGACAGAATGTTAACGTTAATCTTAATGGGAACAAGAAAAGGATCATATAAATTGTACATTGTACATATGCTGATTGCCGCAATTTCCATGCTTTAGATGATTTAGTCGATACGCTGAGAGAACATTTAGATAAAATAACATGATAAGCTGATGACGGACTCAGGTCAAAAGTCTGAAGTCACAAGATTTTCAAGTCTGTAGCCAGTTTTTCTAATTTAAACCAAAATATTATATTATTTAGTTATTTTGTATCTGTACTAGCCGTTTCCCGCCACCAGGTGGCGGAAAATTCTTGAAAAATTTATTTATTGAGTAAGTAAAATTCAAATTTCCCTCCAAAATTCAAATTCCCCACCAAAATGCATACTTCCCACCAAAATTCAAGTTTCCCGCCAATATTCAAACTTCCCACCAGAATCGAAATTTCCCGCCAAAATTGTAATCCGAGAACATTTAAACTAAAACTAAAGTTAATGTGCAAAACTTTTTACCGACGTTTGTGTACGACTGAAGTGCTGGAGTCACCTGGAGTCCGAATATTATGAAAACGAACGTGGGAGTGAGAACAAATCAAAACCAAGGCCAAAACGAAAGCCACATTCAAATTCAAATTCAAAGGTAATGGAGGTAAAATGGTTAAAATATCTTTGGTTTGGTTTGGCTTTAGTTTGGTTGAACAGAAATGAAATGAATTAAATGGCAGACTTCCGTTTCACAGGGGACAATTCTCAATTCACGCATGAATTAAGAAACCCATCTCCCCTCTCATACCACAAAGTAATGAACAATGAACAGTGAACAGTTCCATCTCTCTAACTCTAATTCTGTCCGATCCGCTACATTATCCACCGTAAATTGTACACTGTACATTTTACACTGTACGTCCAGTAGTTAACGACGCATGTTTTAATATCAATATGGAACGCAAGTAGTAGTGGTTTTGGTTTAGGATTGTGGGTTGTGGATTGTGGACGCTATTCAAATTTTAAAGTCCGTTCTGCTTCTGCTTCTGCTGTTTCTGACGCAGATATTTATTGACCGACTTTTCGACTTCTCGTCTCCTTCCATCTGTCCATTACACATTAAACATTACAAATTACACATAACTGCCCGTTTTTCAATTTCAATTTCAATTTTAGTTTTACAAGAGTAACCTGGATTAGCCCGAGCCACCAGCTTCTCCTCTCTTAAAATCCATGCCCATTAGACTACATGCTATAAAATACAACGTACAGGAAAACCACTAAAGGGCCATCTCATTACAAAAACTTGCCACAGTCTACAAGTCTACATTGTAAAATAGCTAGCCATCGTGCAGTAGTTTACTCAAAGTTTACTATTACTATTACAATTACTATGACTATTACAGCAGTTACTAGTTCGTAGTTACTAGCACAACGGATTACATAAAGAAAGATGGAGGGACGGAGGAAATTAGCAAAACTCGTACCATTTCCACCCATTTTACGTTTTTACGTCCCCTCCTTAAAAATTACGAGATACAGCACATGCTAAACATTAAACTAGCCAGTTTTATCCAGTATCCAGTTTTCTAGTTTCCAATCTTTTTCTTATCCGTGTCAGCGAGCCACTGAGAAATCGGGTCGGGCAAAATTCTAGTGTGGAAGAAGAACCTTTCTTTTTATTTTTAATTTTAACCGTTATACTGTTTTGCAGTTATTTAAAAAAAGCTGGGAAGGACCAGGAGCCTGTTTTTCACAAAAAAGATAAGAGCGAGCGGAGTTGATAGTTATTCGATGCTCTTGAATGTTGAATGTTGAATGGGGAAGTAGAAAAATGGAAGAATAAAAGAATGAGAAGTCGGGAGTCAGCATTTACCATCGGCGGTCGCTAGGGAAGGAAAACGGAGAACAAGTGACAAAGGAAACAAGGAGCAACTGACAACGGACAAGTGACAACTGGCAACTGGCCTCTCTTGTTCCTCATGTCCCAGGAGGCTTCAAAGCAAAAGAACAACAGCAGAAATTTTAACATGGACAGCCAAACAAAGCCAAAGGCAAAGCCAAACCAAAACCAGGCCGGACCAGTTCTTTGCTCAACACAAGTAACGTCCGTTTTGTCTTAGTAAAAGTCATCAGTAAAAGAAGGAGAGAAAGTGAGAGGATTTCTAGAGGAAAATGAAATCTACTAGAAGAAACTTGTCATTAAGATAAAATTCATCGAGTAACGATGCACTTTCACTTATCTGCACAACAGCTATTACTGTTATTATTTTATCCACCTCCTCACAACAACAACAACAAAAGCAACAACAAGAACAACGAAAAACACAACACACCATCTTTCTTCATAACTATTTAACGAGATGAGCAGACGCTTGACTGCTTGACTTGTCTTGAGTCTTGAGCCTTGGCTTGGGTTGAGTAGCTGATGGACGCATACCCACATACACATAGATACAAACACATTATCATCAAAAACATCATGATGTCAGCTCATTGTCCAATTTCTGACGGCTAATGTGCAATTCCCCCAAAAATGTGTACTTAATGTACGTATTTTCTACACAGTACATTGTAAAATGTAGAGTACAAACGAATGCAACATCAAGTACTCGGATCTTCATCTCGGGTTATTGTCTTGTCGTTATCCTTAAATATTATGTCGACCTACTTTATTATAAATCAACCAAAAATTAAAAGTAAAAAGTAAAAACCAGAATCTCCATTCATTCTAAACAAAGATCATAATTATAATAATTACAGTTCTTAGTTCCAACAAATAAGAAACAAACAAAGGAAACTTTTAAAAATTATTGTCGGTTTCTTTTTAAGGCTTGAAATATTTTTAAATCTAAGTCGTGATAAAGCACGATTTCAAATCCTCCATCGCGGGAAGTTAGAAAAGCTTGAATTTTTCTTATAAAAAAGTAAAAAACCTCGCGAATAACAGCAATTTTTTTTTGTACATTTCAATCACAAGTCTCACTTTGCCCCAATTATTATTTTACTCTAGTCTCACTTTGCCCCAGTCTAATTTTTCTCTAATCTCACTTTGCCCCAATAATTATTTTTCCCTAGTCTCACTTTGCCCCAGTTTAATTTTTCTCTAATCTCACTTTGCCCCAGTTTAATTCTTCTCTAGTCTCACTTTGCCCCAATAAATAATTCCGCCCGATTCTCACATTACCCCATTTTAATATTGTAGGAGCGAAAATTGTAACGCATTTACAGGCAAACGGACGGGAGAGTCTGAAATAATCTTTCCAAAGCTGCGCTACCCTGAAAAAATTCGAGTCAGAATCCAGTATTCATTTCATATGCTCATGTTCATTTTTTAATGGCGCAGTGTAAAAATAGAGTACAAAGTACTGGCGTATTAAAAGCATGAGATGAAACTCAACTCGACTCAACTGTTACAAAAGTGAAGAAAATGGAGAAGACGAGTCGAACGTACGTAAGTTGTACAACGTACAACTTAAAAAAAGCACCCACATAAAAAATGTACAACCAACATGTTACGATGGTCATTACCCACTACCCACTGTACTTCATACTTTATACTCTGTACTCGTGTTCTTAATTATGTGCATAAAGAAGGAAAACTGCAAAAAATACAAAATACAACCACAAGACCAACATGAAGATGAAATGAGCAGACAGTAGACAGTAGAAACAAATGAAAATGTGCAAGTTTACAATGTACAAACTAGGAAGAAACTCCGGAGGAAAAAATGTGGATTAGAATGCGAATGCGAATCTGAAAGAAGATCAAAATGAAGATGAGCCTGCAAAAGAAAAGTAGAAAAGTAGACCAAAATTCAGAATTCCGTCTCATTTCATTTCCCATTCCCAACATGAACGACGAAACATGAAGCATGAAACATGAAACATGGACAATCAACATGATGAAGCCTACACATTTCTGAGTATGCATATTCCATTATTCCATCCTTTACATTGAGTGCGCTGGATCGCTGAATCGCCCGCAGCCCATTTCACATGGTACATGCTACATAATACATAATGATGTGTAATGTTGATGTTGATTTTCCTTTAGTTCTGCATTTAGCTGTACACTACTGTATTCTGTCTTCTCTTTTCTCTTTCCGTCCTAAGTCAACAAAAGCTTGAGCATGTGAGCATCGGAGATCGGAGATCGGAGATCGGAGAAAAAACCCCGAAGCTACAAAAGATCAAGATGAAGAACAATCCACTTTCCCTTGCTGTGGAAGAGCAATAAAAACTAAACTGCGGATAAGAACTCGAGCGGAGTCAACAAGATGAAATCTATGAATGAGTCGCGTGTCTACATTTAGAATGAGAATGTACAAGTTGATATGGATGTAGAAAATGGAATTGCATACCTTTTCTCTCAAAATCTAACTTTCCATAGCTTTTTTCTTCATTCTTCATATTTCTTTCTGAAACTGGATCTGAATCTGAATCTGGATCTGGATCTGGATCTGGATCTGGATCTGGATCTGGATGTAGATGTAGAAAAGGAGGGAGGAATTTTGCATCCAGATGTTACAACAGTTCAATCTGGAACTGGATTCTATGTAAATGTTGGACATGAATGGCGAAGGAAGCATATGCTGGAAAACTTTTCCTATTTCATTCCTCAAATCTGGATCTGGATCTGGATCTGGCTTTCGTCTCATTCAGAGCTGGAAGAAGTGAGTGAGATGATGGGCAGTTGGTTTGGCTTTGGTTTGGTTTTCCGTTTCAATTTTCCTTCAATGACTCTAAATAAAACATTCCTTAACTTTCAACTCTCTGTAGACTGTAGAATTTAGACTTTAAATTCCTTTCGTAGTTTCCACAGAACAGCAGTAACATACACAAAAGGTCTGTACTAAAATCCGTATTCGGATTCATATTCAGATTCATATTCATATTTATCCGGATAGTTTGAAACTTTTACCTCTTTTGATAATCAGAACCAGAATCAGAATCAAAAGTGAAAGAGTGCATGAAAATATTGAATAGAGTAAAAGTGACGAGAGTTATTGGATTCCGAGTATAATTTTGCACTTGTACAACGTACAATCAAGTTGACGGTTGATGGCCATTGAAATTTGAAATTGTTCATAAGACTTGGACTTGAGCTTTGATTCTCTCTTCAGATTCAAGTTTCTTGCAGCTCGGCTCACGTGTGGTGTCGTGTGGTGTGATGTGATGTGATGTGAGGTGCAGTGTGTAATTTCTTTTGGCAAAAGTGGGTTGTGAGTTGTGGTATCAAGTGGAAAGTTGAATTGAATCTGGTTCTGACTCTGACTCTGGTTTTGGCTCTTTAAGTAAGTGAGAATTTTGAAACCACCTTCACCAACTTTTGAAAGTAACCGCAAGTTTTCTGGAATGAGGGACAGGGCCAGTCGAGTTGATCGTGATGATGGCGATGGTGATGGTGACAAGTCTAGAGTCTGGAGTCTAGAGAAAAGTAACGTCCTATACTTTCTCCACTTTCTCCTGGTCTGGTCATAAAGTCACTTTCACTTCTGCTTTTACTTTTACTTTCACTTTCACTCAACCTGTGAGTTTGATTCTCCAACTTTTTGTTCCCGTTTTCAAATTTTCAAAGCCTGAAAGTTTCCTTCCTCTGGAGTTTGAGTTTGAGTTTAAACTGAAAGTTTAAAGTAAATGAATGTGTATTATGGACATTGGACATGTATTAAATTATGTCACGCAAGTTTATCTACACACTTGACTCTCCTACTCTTCCATTGTTAAGAAAGGTACTTCTTTCAAACGTGTCACTCTATTTTCTATTTTGTATTTTGTATTTAAAGCTCCAGACTTTTAGACTTTTAGACATGCAGTTTGTGTACAAAATAAACAATCAACTCCCGAAATCCGGAACCAAATCCGAATGCGAATCCGAAACTGAATTTCTTCAATCTCTACTAAACACATTTTTAATTTTCTCATGTAATAAAATTGTACACGAGTTTTCTACTTTGGTGAAAAAGTTTCCCAGTCTCGAGCCTCAAGTCTCGAGTTTCGAATTTCGAGTTTCGAGTCAACGAGACGAAACACAAGCAGACTTGACTCGACTCGACTTGACTGGGG
The DNA here is from genome assembly GCA_019776565.1 of Sminthurinus signatus. Classification (NCBI taxonomy): domain Eukaryota; kingdom Metazoa; phylum Arthropoda; class Collembola; order Symphypleona; family Katiannidae; genus Sminthurinus; species Sminthurinus signatus. The sequence continues at coordinate 69,908 of JABASP010000164.1, forward strand.
TTGACCAGAGGCAGAGAAAGTAAGTGACAAGTTATATTGAATATGTTGTGGTTTGGTCTGGCCTGGCCTGGCTTGACTTTCTCCGCTCTTTTCGTCTATAAAAGACGCTGAGACTTTCTTCTTGACTTGACTCGACTTGACTTGCCTTGACTCGCCTGTCTCCTTTTATTTCTTGCCCGCTTTTCCTTAAAGATGTGGCAGAGTGTCAAGTGTCAAGGCTCCGTCGTCCAACATCCAACATCGTACATTTTGTACAATGCACAGTGTACACGTGTGCAACTTGAAATTATGTGCATGTTACACAAAACCTGCCCGTTTGTTGTTCGTTGTAGGATAAAAGGTACAAAAGAATCACAAGAATGGAAGAATGGAACAAACGTTTGCTGTACGGTGAACTGGGTTTGGTTTGGTTTGGTTTGGTTTGTTGGCATTTTCTATGTAAAACTTTGTGTTCTATTTCTCCTTCCTGTCCCGTTCCCGTTCCTGTTCCCGTGACTGCCATTCCTCTTTTCCCTTCGTCTCTAGATCCAAAACCACAGCACCAAACCAAACAGAGAGAAGAAAGAAGAAAGAAGAGAAGAAAGAAGGACAAAGCTCCATTAACTATTTGTTAGTTTCTTTCACGACTCCCCACTGTTGACTTAAGTAGATTTGGACTCCGACTCACAAAGGAGAAGCTGAACATTGAACATTGAGCACATGTATTATGTAACAACCTTTTTCATGCCCATTGTGCATAATACATACAAAACACAAAGCACAAAGCATTCCCATGTTTTCCCTCTCATAAACCACGGAGAAAGGAACAAAAAGTAGTGGAGTTTCAAGATGTACAAAGAGAATGAGCACAGTGATGCTCAAATCTCAAATCTCAAGTCTCTAGTCATCATCATCATGAGGACCACCATCGTTGATTTGACTTGACTTGGTGTTGGTGTTTGGGAGAGGGGAACAGAAAACAGAAAGTGAAAACCCCTTGTTGGTCCTGTCAACCTTAGTTTAGTTTGGTTTGGTCTGGTTGTCTCAGGAGGAGGACAAAAAGTGTTTACTGTTTACACCATCTGCCTCGAAGAATGAAGAAAGAATAAAGATGAAAAACCTGGATATTGAACACTCTGTTTTCTATTCATGTGAAAGGGATGAGGGAAAACTTGATTCATTTGTAGAAAGAAAGAGATTTAATTTTATAGCATTTTACATTATTCTTTTTCTGTTCGTGTTTCCATATGCTGGAATCTGAATGCATGTTGCACAATGCAGAATACAATGCTCTGGTTAGTAGTCAAGCTGCTTCATGTAAATTGTCAAGATTGCAGATGAATTTCTTGAAGGTTCGTGTTTTCTAGTCTCCATTTTCCATTCTCCAGGGGAACCAATTTTCCCAGTACCAGCACCAGAACCAGCACCAGCACAAGTCTCCGAGCTCTGATTATCCAGATTCCAGATTCCAGACTCAAGACTCAAGACTCAAGACTGGAGGTTCCTGGAAAAATGAAAGAATAGGAGTGAAAAGTAACATGCTATTAATATCCCGGAACCATTTAATGTCACAGCTAACGAGACAAACTTGAAGAAGAACAGAAAACCAAACCAAACCAAACCAAACCAAGGAGACGGAGACGGAGGACACTGTTTTTACTTTCTGGCTTTCTTCTTACATGAGACAAAACCTGGCTGCTGGAAAATGCTCCTTCTCACTTCTCCTGATGGGCCATAATACACATTACACTTTTGCCTCCCCATTCTTTAGCCCTGACTCGGGCCTCGCCTTCACTCGACTCGACTGGATTTAACGAAACAGGGAAACGAAAAGTCCACTAAAAAGAAGAAAATGTTTCAGTTCCTCTTTTTCTAGATACAAGACACAAGATGGAAGAATACAGAATACAGCATAGATCTTGTACCTCAAAAATGTCCATCTTCTTCTCTGCTCTCTGCTTTTGTACATTGTACATAGATAAGAGATTGTAAAGAGTAAAGAGAACCTTGGATTTGCCTTTCTAACCCAGTCAAAGTCTGGGTTTGGAATTTAGGTTTAGCATTCAGTGTGAAAAAAAGACTGGTGTGACTTGATTTCAACTTGAAATTTAGTTTTACTTTTCTAGACTCAAAGTTCGCTTCGGCCTCGGATTCAGAAGCAGAATCAGATTGAACTTGAGCTGGAGCTGGAGAATATCGTAGGAAAAATACAATAAGAAGGGGTTTCAAAAGTTAATGGCAGAGTTAAATTATCCAAGTGTCTTGCCTTAAGAACGAATTATTATATGAGAGACCCTTCTCCTTTTTCTTTTCCTCTTCTTCTTCTTCTTCTTCTTTCTTTCTTTCGCCGATCTTTGCTCATTCATCACCAGCAAGTCTCAAGTCTCCTCTTCTCCTCCTCTTCTATCTTCTCCTCTTCTTCTTTCCGCTTGTCCTATCTTTGTATCATTTATTTATCCACATCTCCTTTATTTTACTTGCCCCGCTTTCTTTCTATTACCCTTGAAGAGAAAGTAAGAGAAAGAGGAGGAGGAGAAAGTAGGAGAAAGTAAGAGAAAGTAAGAGAAAGATAGAGAGAGTTTGCTAAAACCTACTTTGTTCAATTTACCTCGCCACATTTTTCATGCTCTTACGATATTTATCATTATATCCTATTTCACACATCGCACTCTCAGCCTCACTCTGAGTCTCACTTTATCTGTAAAGTCTACTGACTTTTTCTTTTTGTCTCTCTCTTTTCTCTTTCTCTTTTCTCATTACGTACACATCATCTAATGCATATTATATTCGTATGTGGGTTAAAGTACAGCAAAGAGATACACTCTCATTCATATCATGTGTAGCCATAATAATATCATTTATTCTGTTATGTGGCAACCCCGAGCCTACATATTACATATATTCTTATATGCAAGCACTTGACACTAAGCCGCTTATTTATGATGAAACAGAAGCAGAGTTTTACTAGAAAAAAAACTGGGTTGTCCTCTATTACTGCAACTCTGACCTACAGCTCACAGTCTACAATTTAGAGAGCAGAAAGTAGACCCACCCTCAGAAAAAAATATTATCATGGTGAATGATGGGTTTTTTGGTCGAATATCTCATTGAATATCATTAGAATATCATGAGAATCTCATTGAGCCTTATTAAAATATTACTAAAAT
>JABASP010000165.1:0-72927 GCA_019776565.1 Sminthurinus signatus
TCCAAAATGGCTTATTATGGCGAGAAGCTCAAAATAAGAGATTTCTGTTCCAAAATGGCTTATTATGACGAGAAGCTCAAAATAAGAGATTTCTGATCCAAAATGGCTTATGATGGGCAGAACGCCAAAATAAGAGATTTCTGACCCAAAATGGCTTATTATGAAGAGAAGCTCAAAATAAGAGATTTCTGATCCAAATTGGCTTATTATGACGAGAAGCTCAAAATAAGAGATTTCTGATCCAAAATGGCTTATTATGGAGAAAAGGTCAAAATTAGGTACAACGGCGGCTTATTGGGGTAGGATTTATTTGTTGAACTTTATACATTTATCTCAATTTTAATTAAAAGGTGTTTATTTGTTGAGCTGTTCAAAGTGGGACAAATTTGGTTAGTTTCTCGAAGCTCTAGGATGGTAGAACGTTTGGTCTGCAAAGTTTATGGAATTCAATTTAGGTGGTTTGGGTACTGACCAAAGCGAATAAATTGAATTTCATTATTAGAAATGACAGTTGGTGAAATGGTTAAAAGGGCGAGGGCCCTTCTGTGGTATTGGAATTCAATTTAGACGGGTTTGTTGGTAACCACAGTGGCTAAAGTGAATTGCATTCTTAGGAATTGTTGGTTTGAGACGCTTAAAAATCGCCAGAGCCACTCCGTGACAATTCAATCTTTAGGAATGGGTTAGCTCCTTGCGATATATATATCGTGTGAGGAAAGAGCACCAGAAACAATTCTTATACAAAAGATATGTTGGCCCAATTTCAATATTCAATTCCGTAAGCGTCTGTGTAACAGGGATTTTTACATACTTTTGTCTCATAAGAAGCTCACCGTCCAACATCAAGCATGCAATTTGAAATTTGAAACGTCTTCAGTTCAAGGTTTTAAAATCCACCGGGATTCCGGTTCGTCTTTGGTCTCTTTTCAATTTGGTATTGAGTACAAGTACAAAACCCCGGAGAGAATTAACACACAATTGAATTATATAACTTGTACATCAATTGACATAACAAAGAGTAAACCATACTCAATATTCAATACTCGGTAAAGCTCAGCCAGTACTAATGTATTGTGTAAAGGAAGGCGCGTGTGTAGTTTGAAGTGTGAAAGGGAAATAAAAAAAGAGTGGTCAATGCGGATCTTCCAGCATAAAATGAATGAATAAATAATATAAAAAACTAAACTTTAGAAAACAAAAAAATCAAAAAAAGGTAAGAGAATACTTTTAAGTATTTATTTACACACTTTTTATTTTCTACAGCTTCTTCTGTTCATCTTGTATCTTGTGTGATATTTTGTATTTATGAATTGTACATTGTACAATTTACACAAGTTTACAGAAACTACTTGATACTTGATTATGAACTCTTGCCCGAGGTAATCACAATAATTACACTGAAAATCACTATAATATCCGTCCACGTGGAAGACTAAATACTCATTAAATACTAAATAATACAAGCTTGAAGAAAGGATGAATAGGAAAATTATTATGCAATAATTGGTTTCAAATTTCAAACACTGTCATTTTCATTCTTTTCCTTTTGCCACACTCCAAACTTTTCAAAGCTCTTGGTTACAAACTCTACATTTCATGAGTTTGGAGCAGTAACTTTTTAAGACAAAGAGACTATTATATTATATTCAGTTTTCTTTTTCTTTTTTCAATCTCAAGGTGCATTTGAAGCGGACAAATGAGGATATTTTTACAAGTTTTCATTCATAAAAGTCCATCCGTGTAAATACAACAGTCAACAGTTTTCCTTTTTCCTACACCATGTCTGCAGTTTGTTACTTGTGAACTTTGTTTCATGTCTTTAGAATTGAGAATTTAGAATTTAGAACGGCACGTGGAACGTATGTATATAAAATGTAAAATATAAAGCATATAATATTCAGTAGTGTCCAGTGGGTGGTCTGAAAATGACTGCCTAATGAAGTAATTCAAAAAAAATAAAAGCCATTGCATTTACAGTGTAAATTTTACACAGCTTTAACTAAAAACTAAAAATCTGCGTATGTCAACTTTTTAATTTTTGATTATTCATTTTGTTTAAAATTTCCAGTTGTAAAAGGTACAGTTTAGATTTTGAATCCGAGTTTGTTTTCCTTTTTCCTGCAGGTTACCGGTGAATAAAAATGTTAAAAGTTAAAAATGATAGGTCAACGGAGAAATGCCTAATGATAAATGATAAATATTTATTTTTTTGTCATGTATCTACCACTCCAAAGTACATGAAAATGAGGAATCAGAAATCTCGTATCTTATTCATTTTGTTTGTTGTTTGTTGTTTGTTGTTATTACTCGTTAAGAAAATATTATTATTTATATTTAGTTTTTGCTCCTCCAGTTTGAATTTCATGGTTAATTTTTCTGGGGAATCGGAGACGTTGAAAAGTGGAACATTCATGCAGTCATACAAGTATTTTTCTTCTTACATCTGTAATCTGTAATCTGTATTTTCTAAGATTCAGTTGGTCCAATTCTTGATTCTCTGAATTTGAGGTTGCAGACAGCAGGTCAAATGTCTAAAAGTAGTTTAAAATATGTACTGTGTACTGTCTCATAGTTTGTAGTTTGCAAATAGTCTCGTGGAATTCTTGACAAGATTGAGACTTGGAAAATTAGAAAAGCGGTCAAATCCCGTTCCCGTGTCCTATTTTCTTTTTCATTTCATGTATTCAAAAATGATGGGAAATCAGAACTGTTTTTGTTTTTTATACACATTTTTACATTATATTTTTATCTGATTAATCGAATAGCTCATGTCTCTCATCTCTTATCTCTCATTTCCGTATTTGTTTCTATTTTTTCCTTCAAATTAATTGGAGAATAGAGAATCGGCGCGTGTTCTTCTGTACCTTTTGAAAGTAAATTGTATCCTTTTGTTTTGTGTCATGTGCAAAATCCAGAATCCAGAATCTAGAATAGTTTCAATCTTTTAAAGGGTACAAACCATTTTTATATTATAGTAATTTTTAGTTTCACAATCAGTCTACAGTCTACAAGCCTTTAGAATTTAAAATTTACAAGTCAAAAGTTACAATTAAATTAGAGAGGGAGGAAGCCAATTCAGTGCATTCAGTATTCAGTATTCAGTACTCAGAATCAATATCCAATATTCTGTAGAGAAAAGCCTGAAATTGAAAATTAATTTCTTTTTTATTCCAATCATGAATCATGATCTCTCTGCATCCATTTTCAATTTACAGAGTTTAAATTGCTAGGAAAAACATGTACTGTGTAATGCATAATGTACAAAAGTGGGCCGTCTTTATAAATGTATTAAAGTACTTGGTATTTGGTAGTTGGTAAATTGACAAGAAAAATTCCAGTGAAATCAAATCATTCTCGTTTTACAAAGGGGAAAATGATTTTAAAGTTCCAGGAAAAAACGTACAGTGGGAATTTGGTATTGAGAATTGAGAATTGAGGAAATGAGCCATCATCATGAGCAGGATGAAAAGAGGAAAATAATATAAAAGTATAAAAGTCAATACAATTACGTTCAAAATTCACTTTGTACTTTGTTCATTGTACACTGTGCATTGTGCATTGTCAAAGTACATGATGAAAAAAAAGAGGAAGATGAAAGAGAATGAAAAATGCAGGCGTAGAGTGTAAATGAGCCCGATCCAAAAGATTCAAGATTCAAGACACAAGTTGTGAAAGATGTAGAATGTAGAAGATGTAACATCACGTTGGGAGCAACGCGATCTCGTCAATTGTCGGTTGTCGGTTGTCGATTGTCGATTGTCGATTGCCGGTACTGGATACTGGATACTTTTATGGCAATAATTGGTAGTGCAACGTGCAAGGAAAAGAGTAGATAAAGAACAAAGAAAGTGAGAAAGGGAAAGTGAATGAAGGAAGGAAAGGTATGGGAAAAATCAATCTCTTTTTTAGTTCCATAAAGAATAAAGATGATAACTAATGAATGGTGAATGGAACGATGAACGGTGAATGATGAATGAGTGAATGGGTTTTTTTCTGTCTCATTTTGCAAGTTATATATTTGGTGCTTCTTTAGTTTTTATGCTCTATTAATTTTATCTGTTTCCTTTTATTGAATACTCCATACTCCATACTGCACACTGCATTTTATATCCTTAATAAAAATGCTTAATGTGCATTAGTGATGCCCCAGTTTTTTTACACGTTCCGAAATGATGTGATTGATTCCATCATCATTAAGGAAACGGACAACTGGAAACTGGAGAAAACTATTGAGTTACATGACACATCAAAGATCACAGCTCCTTAATAATTTACAATACGACATTTATTTAGATGGATTATCGAAAATACGAGATAAGAGATAAAGATGTGAGAAACGTGATTCCCAAATTTCCATTACTCATCACTATAAATTTTTTTTAAATCTTTTTAAATGGGTTTGAAAAATCAAATCTATGAAAATCTGAAAATCTGAAAATGCTGTCTTAAAAATACTTTCGGAAGTTGTAAAAGTTGTGAAAATTTAGAAATTCAAGGAATTCCGAAAATTCCCTCACTCATGGTCTGTTAAACTACTGTAATTTTATGAAGATTAATTCAAATTCAAATTAAATGTTGTCCTTTCCCCATTTTGAAAGGAAATTTTGAACTTTTGTAAAACAAGTACATTTAACATTTATATTTCCAAGTTAGAAGTTGGTGAAAGCGGAAAGCACAGGGAACAGGCAACGAGATTGCTACATAGCCACAGACTATTGGCTATAATCTAAATACAGGCTTCAATTCACATATGCCGGCTCGGCTTGGCTTGGCTCTGTAAATCGTGGTTCAAAATTTTCCAAATTGACTGTCAAAAACTGACTAAAGGTGGTTCGTAGATTCAAAGAAAACAGAAAACGTGCTGATTTCATCTATACTCTTTACTCATTACATGTCAACTCAGTCCCAGCCGCATGACTATGACATGGCTCATTTTGTTTGTAAACAAAAAACATGCATGACATTGTGTATTACTCATTACATTGTATATTGTATATACCTATTAGATTTGTTATTTGTTGTCAAGTATTAATTAATTACTTTCTTCAAAACTCAACCCTCAAAGCTCAACGCATCTTGTATCTTGTATCTTCAATACACAAGTCACAATATACAATATACAACTCGCATATGAAATCTATTGCATGAGCTGGTCTCTGTATAGAGTATAGACTATAGACAATGTAGTAAAAATTGTGGCAGTCAACAAGCTTCACATCATCAGCCTTTTGCCTTTTGTATAACAGCAGACTTCTCCAGTGTAGATCCTCAACTTTATATTCATATTCATTATTCATGGTCATATTTATATGAAATATTCAAACCACATGAACGTGGCATGTGCTCCCGACAGCCTTCTACCTTTTCTACCTTCTACACAACCTTCTATTCTACAGAATAGGTAAAAAGTAACAAGTAAAAAAGACAAAGCATAATGTAGCATAATGTTTAAGACTGGAGACTGGAGAGCCGGCCTTCGGCATCCGGTATCCGAAATCCAACGTGTGCTGGCAACGTGTACAATTTAGCATGTTGATTGTAGATATTTCAAGTTTTTACACTTTACACACACAACTATACTTTTATGTGCGTGCTATGTGCTATGTGATCCATTCTTCCTCCTTTCCACACATGGACAATGGATAGTGAATCTTGTACAGCCCAAGATTGATCAAGTACATGTAGACATGTGTGGTTTGAAAAATCTGAGAATTGTACGCCTAACATTTAAGTAGACCTTTTGTCTTTTCCCCCGCTCCCAGCTCCAAGCTCCAAGCTCCGAGGGTTTTGTTACATGAAACAGGGAACTTCCACTTTCCACTACACACCTACAACCTACACTGCAGCGCCGCCATGAAACATCTTTCACGTAACCTGAACCGGTATACGGCACACGTTGTGGATTGTGGACACAATGTACAATATATACTGGGCATAGTAAATTATACACATATCATCTTCTTACGAGTGTCATCACCACCTTTATTGACAATTCCCAATGTCTAGAGTATTAACAACTGAGAATTCTCTTTTAGTATTGAGAATTGAGACTGAACTAGTTGGTGTTCGGTGTTCGGTGTTCGGTGGTTGGTAGTGGGAATGACAGAGATGAAGAATGGAGAGGGTGTTGAAACATGTGAGACCTAGAAAAGTATTCGGTCTACACTGAACACTGAACAGTGAACAGTCTACAATCTACAAGCAGTTTAATAGCTAGAACTTAGAATCTAGAATCTAGAATCTACACTCTAGAATTTCATTACAAGTTACAAGAGCCATCAACCACAAACCACAAAGCAATAGCAATACCAATAGCAAAATGCTCTAGCTTCAAAGAAATCTGTAATACTTTAATGTAGTTTCAAACCGCGGGATTACCGAGATACTAGACACTAGATACTATGTAGAAACCACTCCAACTATATTATATATTATGTACTAAACTTTATACTTTATACATTAGACATTTTACATATTGCACAATGCCCAACTAACTCGTTAAAACTGAGAGAGAAACAGAGAGACTTTATTTCAATAGAAAATAAAAATGGAGACTCTGGATTTTGCATGAGAATGATCCATGATCAATGATCTTTTTATCTTTTATCACGTTTTAACAAAAGCCTCAATCCTCATTTCCTCAGAATACAGAATGTGTACGTTGGAAAATTTTTTAGATCGTATTCATATTATCATTGACTATATCTACAGCACAGCATAGAGCATAGAATTTGCGAAGCAAAATGAAGAAGGCGTAAAAAGTGTATTTTTCTTCCTCATGAAGGATAAAAAAGTGGGACTCCACACGAAGATCATTTTTCATGACCAATATTTAATATTTAATACTTAATGCACCTTTCGGAATTTAAATGAATCACAAATAGTTCAAATACCCAAAGACGGTAAAATATATTGAGATATTGAGGACATTTCGAAGATCTAGATTTTTAAATTTAATCTACGCCATATTACACTTTTTACTCTTCCAAACATTTTGATACCGTTATTTTATCTACGGAAAAAAGTGCAGGCTGGAGACGGAGACCAAGAAAGTTGTAGCTTGAAATCTACATACGATATCTCACAGTCCACGTCCACGTCTACGTCAAGTTCAGGAGCACCTTTTCCAGAGAATAACATTAAAATTACATGTGCTGCATTAGCAACCCTCTTTGTTCTTTGTCTTTAGTCTTTACCTTTGTAATTATATTTGCCTTGGCCTTCATCTTAGAAAAAGTAAAAGGAGCAAGTGGGAAGATGCTCAATGCCCTTTCTTCTTTCGTCACTCTTTCATACCTTTGATATTTGATTTTTGATACTGAAACTAAAACTAATTGAAAGTACAATAATGGCGTACATAGCTTTTCAAATGTGATCTGTGTTATTTTGCATGGCCGTTATTGTTGTTCCAGGTTCCAAGTACAAAGTACAAGAATGTAAAATGTGCAATGATTGAGTGAAAGAGGATTTAGGAGGAGTTGGAGTTGAGTCGCTCCATTCTCCTTCAACGTTCAACGGTCTACGGGGCTTTAATTTCCAAGCCTCAAGTCTCAAGTTCTTTGGTCCACTTATCGTTAGACCGTACAGTTAGACCCCTCAAATATTTAAGTCCTCATTAAACTTGAACTTAAAAGTAGGAAGGAATGACGAATGAAGATGAACGACAGGGGAAAAGTAAAAGAGGCAGACAAGAGAAGAGAAAACTTTGCATTTCCAGTGTTAAACAGGCTGGATGCTGGAGACAGGAGAAATGCGAAATTGAAATGATTGTACTTTGTGCAACCGACAACTTGAAATAATTCTCTAGATATTCCATTAGCCACGAACCTTGAACCACGGAATCGGAATCGGAATCGGGTCTAGTGAAATACTGTAATGGTAATTGTAATTGTAATTGATATTCACGTGCTGATATGGTGAACACTCAAGTAATTGTTATATACATTTTAAAAGGGAAGGGAAAAGAGAAAATGAGAAAATTCCATTTATTCTAGTCTAGAATTTCTAAAGAAATGTTCACATCTTGGATCATCTTAATTGAACTTGAAAAGATTTTCTTTCTTTTTGCTCATCTCTCATTGTTCATTATATAAAACAAAAAGCCGAGGAATTTCAATTTACATTTCAAATTTTCATGGAAAAACTTTAGATTTTCCGCTCAGATTTTAAAGTCCAGAGTATAGATCAAGGAGCGCGCAGACGAGCAGAAACACTTAACACAAAAATAAAAATATGAAAAATGAAAATGAATCAAACTGTCGTCATAATCAAGACAAATGGTTTGAGGTTTGAATAATATTTTACCATTTCCATTGTTTGTCTAGAATCTAGAATGTAGAGCCTAGAGTCGGGAGAGTTGAGTGCGGATTACATGGAAATTGTTGTTTTTGCAGGTGATTATGTAAAGTATTGAACATTGAAAGGTATACAGTTTTCAGTTTGTAGTATGTACAATGTACAATGTACAATTTAGACGGCAGGTGAATCGCGTCACGTAGTCCATGTCATTTCACGGTGTTATTCATTTCAAAGTTGATAGACTGGGACAGGAGACGAGAGACAGGAGACTGGAGAAGAAGGCTCAAAAGTAATAGTAAACGTATCCGTATTTATTGAGCAGTGAGCAGTGAGCGGTGATGAGCAAATGAGCAAACTTGTTAGTTTACACAAAGAACAACTCTGAGACTGTATTTAACAAACTATGTGTAGTTGAGATGGAAAATGGAAAAGGTAAACGTAAACGTAAACAAGAAAATTGTAAACAGATGACTGTCATTTCCACGCTGTAATTTCATGGAGCAGAAACATTTCATTATTATCTATTATCTATTACACTTATACTTTATCGTATCAAGTATTATGCGTTCCATGTTGTGTGTTAATAACCCCGAACAAATTTGCGTACTCCAAGCCCAGAGCTCAGAATTTACTATATAAAATATCCAAGTAAGAGCCATTTGAGCGATGAACATTGAGCAACAAGTTAAGCTACAAATTTTACTACTGTCTCTTCTATTCTCTGAAACTTGAATATCATTACATACACAGCATACAGCTTTTAATAAAGCTATCACATAGTTGTACATTGTACATTGTACAGTTTGCAGTTGTCATACCTTCAAATTGTATATATATTCCTTTTCTCTTGTTTACTTAAGGAGAAAGGAGAAAGTAGAAAATGCAAACGTCACTTTTAGACGACACGAAAAAGTTTTCAAATCAACTCTTTCCACTTTTGTTGCACGTACATATAATAAAAATGTTCATACAAAATTTTCCAAGCTCCTTTCAAAAACAGCAAACAGTTGTATGTAGAATGTGGAATGTAGAATGTAGAATGTACATTTCCAACTTCCAACTCAATAGTTGTGTGTAAAAGTATAGTGTAGTGAAAGGATTTCATATTTTATACTTTTACTATACTGATAATCGCTCGCTCCATTCTCCAGCACAATCCATTCAAAGAGACAAGTTTTTCATATCTTTTTCGTACTTTCAAACTTTACATGTACATTGTAAATTGTACATTGTGCATTGTACATGTATGACATTTTACACCCGCTGCGTTCACGAATGGTCCTCGTGATCCGCTCATCTGGATGCTATGTAGATTGTAGATTGTAGATGGTAGATAAGCCATGGAGAAGAAAACATGTACTGTGTAATAATAATACACAATACAGAATACGTAACAAATATTTTGACGACCGAGACCGCGACCGAGACAAGTTTTTCACTTGCACTAATTTTTACAAGATTCTTTTGAACATTTCCAGCCATAACGTTTTGCGTAACTGAATAGTAAATAGTAAACAGTAAACAGTGAGCAGTGAGCAGCCTTTTGAGTATTTAGTTGAGCGGTATAACTTGTAAAACTGCTTTGGATTGACTTTGTCTGGACTGGTTCGGTTTGGTTTGGTTGGGTTTAGTATAGATATTGAGTGTTACGTATTTTTCACGTTTCACGGTCTCGGTAGTTAGTTTCTAGCTTCTAGCTTCCAGGATCAGCTCTTGCCCTCGTGTCCACACCACACCACACCACACACAAAAGTTGTGTCGAGCAGTTTATGAATATGAATTACAATTTACAATCATGAGTGAACTTTACAAGGGGAATTCATATAAAGTAAACCTGATCAAAATCCAAATCCTATTTTCCACACCATCAACTTTCATCTACTCGACAGAAATTACTGTGTGTGGTATCTAAATACTAAATACGTGATTCAAGATTCAAGTAATTCTCATGCATAGCACAACCTTACTTTTCCCATATTTAATATTAATATTTCATGAACATTGAAGATGCTCTCTGTACATTCTAAAATTCTACATCATGGAAATATGAAAATATGCAATTTGACTGGGAAAGGACAATCAGGCTGGAAAATTTTCCAGTATTTTCATCCTCATCATAATAATAACAAGTAGAAGAAGAAAATTATTATTCGTGTATTATGTAGAATAAGAGAAGATGCCGTGCATAATATTTTTATATGAGGATTTGAGAGATAGAGGCATGAGACATGCTCATGTTTAGCGAAGAAAACTGGAGAAAGAAGGAGAATAATTTTATTAAACGTTTTTTGAACAGCGTTTAGCATTGAGCAGCAAATTTTGTATTTTGTATTCCGCGTTTTGCATTTTGCATTTTGTTCCTCGTTAATTTTTCAAGAAGGAGAAACGGAGAAAACAAGTACGAGAAATTATAAATAATGCATGTGGATTTGAATTCTCCTACTTGTACTTTAGAAATTGGAAATAGTCTACTACTCTTCATTCCTTTTACAAGCTTTTCACCTGAACTTTATGTACTTCCAATTTCCAATGTACAATGTACAAACAATTACAAAGGTGTTTATCTAGCACAAAAGGTAAAATATTATGTAAACTTGTTACGTGTGTTTTCACTTCATTTTGCTATCATTTATTCTCCGTAAAATTCTTGAGGCTTCTCAGAACATTGAATATTGAGTGTTCAGAAAGAAGCAGAAAAGATGTGGAATAAAACGTTGAAACGTTGCTTTTGAATTTAGAATGTAGCGCTTAACAATTAAGATGGAGATGGTTTTCTAGAAATCCATTTTAATTTCCATACCTTGACGATTCATTGAATTTTCCATTTTCCATGCACCAGTGCTCCTTTGTCTTTTTTCAGGGGGAAGTGTACAAAACAATAAATTTCATATCTTAAATTAGATTAAGGTTTTGTGTGTTTTGTGTGCGCACGGGGTAATTGCTAAAGTAGGTACTCGAGTGGAACATTTCAACTGTCAGTAATTGTCTAAAGTCACACTCTTACTCAACTGCACTTTGTATTTTGTATTTTGTCATCTCCAATTTTCATAGTCAACTTTATACTTTTTAATGTAAGAACGCTTGACTCAGCCAAACACATAACAATTAATACAATAAGAGAAAAAAAGATTGTCGTCTTTTCCATTTATTGTTTATTGTAATTGTTTTCCCAACAATTTGTCTCTGTAAATCTGTGCCAAATAATAACTTTCATTTTTCAATGCACTGAAAACAAAGGAAAACGTCTTACACTTTCTAGGATAAGTATTAATATCACCGCTTAAGGCGTTTTTGAAAGTTGATCAAAATTATATCAATATTATAAAAGCTCTTTAATAGTTTTAACCGTAATTTTTAACAAAAGCAATACAAATGATTTGTAACTTGTAGTTTGTAATACCGAACGGAACTGGAGGCAGACCTTCACCAGGCACGAGCTTACATTTGCGTCTTTTTGTAGCTACATCATGTGTCATGTGGCTACTTTTTTTAATAATTAATTGGCTTTTAAATTTTTTAAAACTTTCCTCCTAATTGGTAATTAGTATTAATTATTAATTAGCTTAAAATCGTGCTCATGGGAGAAACATCTTACTTTTACGTCGTGCTTCACCCTGAACCCTGAACACGTTGATAAAACTATTAAGTTGAGTTGAGTGGAATTGAATTGATCATTGATCAATACAAAAAGCCACGGTGAAAGTACAAAACTTGGTCCTTCCCTCCACGTAAAACCCACAATCAGCGGCAAAATTTTCTTTTTCCGCTCTGGGTGGGAGTCAAATATCATATTCATGTTCATGTGTGTTGTAAATTGTATTAAATATTAAATGTTCCGACAGATTTCACATGAACGGAAGAAGCATGAAATGAGGTATGATTTAATTTTTTGAGCGGGTGATTTTGTGTTTCAAGTTTCAAGGCCAATATCAAGTATCCATATTTCAATATTAAAATAATATATTGTGCTACAATCTACAATGATACTACTAATAATTATAGGCGAAAGGAAGTCGTAATAATTTTCATTTTTATGATTTTTACTCAAACTCTTCAGCTTCTTAAAAATAAGTCTATCAATTTGGAATTTGGAGGATGTACGTTGGAGAATACGAGGAAAAAAGGAAATGTGATTTTAACCACTAGACAGATACAAGGCTCGTGTACATAGTACGTACTATTTACTTTTTAGCTTGTGCGTCGAGGATTTCTAATTGTAAATGAAAGGTGTGGTAGTGTGAATTTTCTTGTGGTAAAAAGGTTTCTCGATTTTGAGCTCTACCTTTTTTATTCAGGTTTCAATTCATTAAAGATCATTTCCTCTAGAATCTACAATCTACTAAAAGGTACGCATCTTTTTACTTAGCGTATAAATTTTATACACTTACGTCACACACGTGTTACAAAATATAGTAATGTGGATGTAGATTGTGCATGCACAGAAAAAAAGATACTGTTAATATATCGACATCGATATCGATACCACTTACACTAGAAAATCCAGTTTAAAATTACGTGAATTGAAAATTGCAAATTGAATGATTTAAAAAAATTAAACATGGCAGCCAAGGAGAAAGAAGGAAGGAAATTGGGCTGCCAGTTCTCATTTTCTCCATTATTATCTAATGTAATAAATTAGATTACTTTAACTAGAAACTAGAAACGAATGTGCCAATATCCAGAATCCAGAAACAAGAATTCAAAACTACGTTTCAACTGGAACTGGAACTTTAGTTGGAACCGGGTAAAAAGTAAAAACTTGTAACTCGTGTGACTCGTGACTTTCTCTGTCTCTAGTTCGGAGACAATAGAAAAGAACCAAAGATCGTATATAATCTTTAGTAATAATAAGTAATAATAGAAATAATAATAAATTCAAGGTCAAGTCGAAAGTCAAAGCATTATGAAAAGCTTTCTTCTTTTCATCCGATTTGAAAACTCAAGCTTGTCATACTTATGCATCATAATAACTTTTGTTCACCTTGAAGCTTGTCGTGAGTTGACTAGACTATCGAGTATAGACTGTCGACTACAGCATTTCAGAGAAGGAAAGGGTACCGAGTAAAACGGATTGCCAAATCAAAAATCCAACCAACCACCACACTTGAATTTCCACAAGACAAATAAATATTATATAGGTATTAATGAAACCTTCCAAATCCATTTTCATCACGTTTTTTGAGCTATCTGTACATTGTACAAGTATATCCACGAGCTGCTAAAGTCCAAAGTCTAAAGCCACAGAATCAGAATTATGAATACTTTGGAAATATTCACGTATCTGTAGCATGTACAATGTACAATGTACAGCCGGAAGAATACAAAAGTACACAGAAAACAGAATAGGAATCCTTTCAAGTTCAGTAACTTGATTTTCGATTGTCGATTGTTGATTGCTGATGGTAAAAGGTATAAAAAGTGATGAAATTATGATAATGATTATGATATATTTTTGTATCCTTTTCGTCTTTGAAGCTTTAAGCCTATATTCAGTATCTAGAACGTTGATAGTAGATAATATGCTTACTTATTACTTATCTTTTGCAACCATTGTGCATTATGTATTATGTATTGTCTGTTGCAAGGAACGAGGAATGAAGAACAAAAGAAGAAAGGAAAAATAGGAAGAATCCCTATGAATTATTTATATATATACAAAAGAATAAAGAATAAATTCTACCAACTTTAGGTAAGAAACACTCGTGACTCGTGACTTAAGTCGTGACTGATTCTCTTCAGCTACTTTCATGAGAAAGCCACATTGTATACTTTCAAGTAAAAGTTCTGTTTTTGACTTTCTTTTTGTGACCAATGATGAGAGGTGAAGGATGAAGAATGAAGAAGCAACAAAAACAAAAACAGGTTATCTCACTCTCACGTGTCCTCAATACTCAATACTCTATCAGGATTTTGCACGTTGATCTTGAGAGTGACATTGACATTGAGGATGATTTGCAGTTTTGTAGATAGTAGATATGATGACAAGTTTCGTAACAGTTTGAATTTTGAATTTTATACACATGTCATAAACTTGGTAATATGATGAATAATGAATATATAGTAGGATCCAGAACCTGGAATGTATCAGAAATTTGGAGCGTAAAGTTTAAAGTGCACGAGCACAGAATTATTCGTACCGGCTTAAACGTGACGTGTGTAGGTAAATTTGATTTCCACTTGATTTCCATATTTCCTATTAAGTATTAAAAGTTAAAAGCATATATAAAATATAAATCTCATAAAACTGACAACTGACAACTGAACAACTTTCAAAGCTGAACAAGAAATAAGAAACCTTTGGCAATGGTTTTCTGGAGATCGTCAGAAAAGATGTGTAAAAATCAGTGGAGAAAGTCACGAGATGATACTTTTCCAAGAAGAAAAAAACTGTTTTCAAGCTTCAGTTCCTCAAGCACTGTAAGCCGTAGACTGTAGACTGTAGACTTTTTTCTGTGCAGAAGAGTGGAGTGGAGAGTAAAAGGGATTTTTACTTGATGAAATATCCAGGTTTTTCATATTCCTGTCTCTTTTTGAACTTTTCAAATGTACTTGGAATTTTACATTTATACGTCATGATAATTTTGATTGCGACATGAAAAGGAGTTCTGAGAATGAACAAGGAACAATGAGCATTGAGAATTGAGCATGCTCTTTTACTCTAAATTTTCTGCATGAATATTTGAATATGTGTGAATTATGAAAAATAGTACAGTACAGTGTACAATACATGGTGTATGAATGTGAATGTAATAACAATGCTAATGCTAATGATAGGAGTGAAAGTCATTCAACAGTAAGAAAACTCCTACGTCCTCTTTTATAAAGGAATTTGCTGCTGTTCGAAAAACGTGATCACTTCTTTCCTTCTTTCTCTCCTTTCCTCACTCTTCATCATCTTTGGCTTTGGCTTTGACTTTGACTTTTCTGGCTTCTGACGTGTGGCATGACATGACAAGTATTACAGGTATTAAAAGGTATAAGGTATGCATATTATATATTATGTTCTATTTCAGGTTTCAGTTGAACATGTCACCATCACCATTACGTATGTGTGGTGTGTGATATGTGCTCTTACCTTTTATCTCATACCTCATAAATAATAAATAATAAATCCTGCCCTCCAGACTTGAGACTACAAAGACTGGAGACTCGAGTCTCGAGATTCGAGATGCGAGATGTCAGATTATAGAGTACGATTTTATACATTATATCTTATATCACCGTGTTAAAAATAAATTAATCCTTCATCAAATAAATGTGATATATGTCCACCTTTCTTCTACTCTATTCTCTCCATTCAAAAGTCAAAGAAAATCAAACAAAAACAGTTTTGTCATTACTCAAAACTCGAGACCCGAAACCCGAGATTAATAGTATTAATAGCTGTGGTTCTGGGTTCTGGGTTATTGAGTCAACAGTCAGGAGTTGGAGTGCTGAAGGATTCAAAACTATGAACCATTGTTACACATATTATTATTTATTATATTATACCAGGAAAAATGGATTGACAATAAACGTCACACATCGCCCCTTTGTTTTTAAATCACAAGTCAAAAATCAAAGTAACTTTTTGACTGCCAGTTTTCTTCATAATTTTTTTAATTGATGTTGGTATTATTATTTTTGTTATTATTATTATTATTTTACTATCCCATTTACTTTTATTAATAGAAAATAAAAAATAAATGTAGAAAAATTCCGCTTCTTGAAACGCAACAAAAGATGAAGAACAAAAAAGTCTGAAGACTGAAAAATCAAACTTGTTTGGTATTTATTATTAATTATTATTGGATATGGATTTACATGTGATACAAATAATGTTTTTCCTGCTGGAATTACCGTTCAATTATCCTTGTACATTTAAAATTTAAAGCCATCAAAAAAATCAATCTCGAAATCAAAAACAAACACTCATAATTCATAATATTCAAACATTGTCATCAATATTGATGTATTTATAAATAAATATAATAAGCCAAGCGTGAGTTAATCTTTAATCCACGATGCATGTGACAATGTGACATGTTCTCATCTCGTTTGTACTTTATGTAAGCTAGAATTTAGAGTTTCCAAGAAATCATGTCTGTTGTCTACGCCTCCGGGATCCCGGGCTATCGGTATTATGTATTATGTACAAGTAAAATTCAATATGTAACAAAATACTATACATTATAACATAATTGGTCATAAAATAAATTAGTAATTAAAAAGCACAGCATCATCATCACAAGAAAAAGGAGAAGAAGGAGATAGAAATATGGAGAGAGAGAAAGAAAAGGTTAAGCGAAGAGAGAAGTAGGATTAAAAAGTTTCACATTTCACCTCAACCTTTTCCTTTTGATGAGTGATGAATGATGAATGATGCTTCATAAAAAGATACTGTAAAAAGTCAAAGTTGACTATGAAAACGTGAGTAATGAATACTGAATACTGAATCTACACATCATCTACATTATGAACTGTACTCTTTGGAATTTGGAATCTGGAACAAAAGTAGCTCCAAGTAGAAAGTACATGAAAGGGTAATGAAAAGGAGGAAAAAGCTCTGCCTCGTTTCATCAACTGCCTCTGCTATTGATTCTAGATTCTGGATTCTAGTTTTTCATTTTCGTTGCTGTGCTAATTTGAAGAAACGTGACTTTCTCGTCTCCCTTTCCTCCTTTGATATTTCACAGAACACAGAACGGTTGGGATTCCATAGAATTGAGAATTGAGAATTGAGGCTGTCGCTGTCGTCCTCTTTATTAAAATTACATGTAGTGTATAATTTACAATGCTCGGTGGATAGTTCAAGTGATGGAATGAGAAATGAGAAATGAAAATTGCGAAAGCTAGACTCAATTGAATCTACTTTTCGGAAGTTCCGGAAGTTTGAAAGCTCATGAGCTAAATACAGTTTCCTATTACCCGGCCTCTCTTCGCTCATCTCGGACCAAATTTTGATATTTGATATTTGACATCTACCTGGAATTTTCAGCCGAGTTTCACAGAACGCCAAAAGTTATGAACAAAATTTATGTTGCCCCAGATTCCAGATTCCACATCACACATCACACATCACCTGTTCATTTGTATCCTTCAAAAGTGTACAGTATACAATTCAACACATGAAGGAAATTCCGTAGACGGGGTTGATGACATTTCACAATTTGTACAAAAGAAGGTTGAGCTAGAAGAAAGTTTTGCAGAAATAAGTCGATTTTATTAAACAATTAAAGCAAGGAAGAAAAACGGGAAGTATCTCTAAATAAATACAAAATATGGTAAAAGCTTTTGCAATTTTCAGTTTACTTTTGGTTTTTGGTAAACTTGTTTCAGAATTTCTTTTCTCATCTTTCGATATTATATTTCATATTTCTGTTGTTTGTTGTGGATTGTAAATAAGTGAATAAATTACGAGGAATCCTTTATTTAGTCCTATTTTAATTAATCTCAGAATCCCAGAATTCTAGAATTCCTTGTAGCTTTTAGTTTCGAGTTTTGAGTATTCACTGTTCACACTCTGTTCATAGTTCATGGTAATTTGGAATTAGGAGTTTGAAGAACTAGTTCTCGATTTGTCTTAAACTATCTTTTTGGAAATTAAATTAGACGGAGGAAGAAACATTTGAATATTTTACATCGTGCAATGTAGAAATGTTTAGGGAAATGACACTACTTTAGTTATAAAGAAAAGAGCGGGCGGAGTACTACTTAAATTCCATTGAAAAAATTAGCATGCGTCATAATTTATAATCTGGTACTTGATATTTGATCTCAATGACTCCAAGTCATGAGTAAAGCATACAAATTACAAATGTAGAGTAGAGAGTAGAAAGTGGAGAGCACAGCACACATTGAAAGGTTTACTCCCTCTCTTTTTTATTCTTCCAGGGAATTCATCTTTGTTGCTCATTTGCTCATTTGTGTTTCCTCTTTTTCTCGAGGAGTCTTGAGTCTTTAGTTCAGTGTCCAGTTTCCTCTCCTCTCCTTTCCTGCTATGAATTTCAACTCTTGTAATTTCCAGCTGACAACTGTAACTGTGCTAACTGTGCTTCTATGCTTATTTCCCCGGGTTCCCACTTTTCCATTGTCTACAATCTACAGCTCTCTCAACTCACACACAACAACAAGCAACACAAGATGGACGGGGAACAGGATTTGTGTGGGTGTAATATTAAATCTTTTGCCATTTTTTCATGATAGGTTTCTACTTTGTACTTTGACCATCTCTCTGGAACATTCTCAAAGATTCTCCATTTTTGCTTGTGCACGCTCCACGCTAAAAAGTACTCAAAAGTACTTTGTTTAAAGCTATAATCAACAGGTTTTTTGTAAAAGAGAGGACAGACTGCTGGTTTTTCACCCCGGTGTACCGTGCCCTTCCTCCCGCACGGTAGTGGTGGCGGATTGTTGTGTTGAATGTTGAATGTTGAATGTTGTGTGGTGTGGGTGGAGGATTTTATAATTTGTATCAATTTAATCCTGATTGCATCTTGGAAAATGGTAAATGTTGTACAGTCTATATTTAAGTTTTTGAAATGCAAAAAATTATTGTAGACTTGAGACTACAATTTATAATGTACAATGTATAATGTCCTTTGGTTAGGTCCCTCACCTCCCTCACCTTCGCCTCTTCTCCTCTTCTCCTCTTCTCCTCTAACAAACTATATTTGTAAATGTAGTGGTGCAGTTGGGAAAAGTTTTAGATGCACGACATGTCGACTGTAGAACGTTGAAATTCGGAAATCGGAAAAGTGGATGAATGGAATAGTATTTTTTCCAATTGGATTGGATATTGGATTTCAAATTTCAAGTCAAGAATTTCCATGCAAAAAATGAACAAGTAGAAATGTTAAATGTACACATTGGAAATACTTTGTGATTCCCACTGACTTTTACTATTTACTGTTTACTGTGTACAGTGTACAGTGAATTCTCATTCTCATAGAAAGAGTTGAATTGAAGTTGTAGGTTCAAGTTTTGTTTTTTGCTCCATAGTTTTTTCTCTTCTCTTTGGAGCATGGAAAGATGGAAAGTTATGTGTATGTACTATGTACAATAAGTGTAGTTCATTACTCCCCTGCTCTCCGAATTTCGGATTCGGATTCAGGATTCACGAGTAAACAGTACAGAGTATTGGATATGTAAAGTGTACAGTGTATGGAGATATAATGTGGAGGATCATCTAATTACTTCCGCGTTATTCGCCTAGTCACACACATTATCACCTCGTCATCTTTGGCTTTGGCTCTGGCTCTGGCTGAGGTAGACATCATGTAGATTGTAGATTCTAGATATTTGTAGTCTCAAGTCTCAAATATGCAGTACATTTTACTACAGACGCTCAACTCTAGACACTAAAAACTCTGAGCACAAGAAACAGACGAAACAGTAAACAGCAAACTGTTGATATGAGATATTATCCCCGTATATTTGTCTATACATACACAATGCACAAAAAACTCAAATTCCTCATTTTTTCTACCGTGTTGTTGATCCACATGCTCTGCCATTTTCTGTTTCCAACTTTTCTGCATCTAAAATCTAAAAAGCACATGCCTAAAAGTAAAAGTATACTTGTACATTGTACATTGTATATAGCATTTGAATAAATTTTGCATTTTATTTTTTGCAAGGTAGAGCTCTCATCTCAAATTCCACCCATTCCACACACTACATACACGAATGTACAAAAAATGCATGTACATTTTACATTTGTACATGAGAATTCACAACTTTTAACTTCCAGGCTTCCTGCTTGTTTCTTTGGTTTGGGTTGGCTTGGGTGTGCAAAATGGAATGCACACTCTGCACTGTGCATATTTGGTAATTGGTATTTGGTATTGACTATCTTTTTACAGTGTACAGTTTAAATTGTACACACAAAAAATGCAACGTGCGATAAACAAAAAAAAACAAAACAGGAGAAAAATCTATTAGCATCTCTAAACAAAAAGTAGACAATTTTAAATAGTCGGTAGTCTTAATAGGTTAATCGTTAATCGACCATCGTCAAGGTAAAAGGTAAACGGGAAAGAAAACATGCGGAAAATCAAAATAAATGTATATTGATATTAAAATAATTACTGGCAATAAATGATGAGCAGACAAATAAAAATAAAAATACAAACAAAAATGTTTATTTTTTATTGTAAAGCATCAGAAAGAGAGAGAAAGAAAGAAAGAAAGAGCTGAAAAGTACTCACTAGGAAATTTTGAATGCTCAATGCCACGTAAAAGATGGGAAATGTAAAATGTAAACCTCAGTCAAAACACCAAAGGTAAGAAATACATAAAACAGCCACAATCTACAATCAAACCTATTTAAAGCACATGCTGCACACTTTTCCTTCTCCACTTCATTCTCATTTCCTACACATCTCGCATCTCGCACGTGGCTGTAAATCATGAATTGACAAGTACAAGTACAAATTTCCATGTTCATGTGGACTTGCTTGTTTAAAATGGGGAAGGGAAATTCGGTGATGTGTCATGCAAATTCCATGCTCCATGTGTGTAAATAGTAAATACCAGAAGAATTAAGAAGAGCACACACACAAAACACAAGACACAAGACAAGACAAGACAAGACAGCGCCGTTTAAGAATTAACAAAAAAGTTAAGATGAAAAAAACTATACTAGACAGTTTATTATCACAGGGGAGAAAATTCATGGTCACGGAAGTAAAGCGGAGCAGCGGAGAAAAGAGAAAAGAGAACACACATCATGTTTCTCGTATTGTTTTTGTTATTGTTATTTCAGTTGAGACTTTGAAAACTCAAAAGCCTTTTCTCAATATTCAACACTCTTTGCAATTTGAAATTAGACATTTAACACGCACTTAATTCATATTTCATAACACATGACATGACTCATATCACATTTCATTTCTCTAGTTGATTTTTTAGTGGGTGAGCCAAAAAGCTCATTCTCAAAAAACTCCATTTCTTTTAAAAGCTTTCAGCTCATGCAGTTTTATTTTATTTTTTTTAAATGCAACGGACGTGGAGTATTTATGAGCTGCATTTTTATTATTATTTTCATGTACTCTTTATAGATTATGAAGTAGGGGAAAATGCAGTGCATTTCCCTCTATTTTTATGCTCAAAGTTCAAATTTCAAATGAATGGAATTTGGAGTAAAAAAGCTTGCAATTTTCAACGTCCCAATTTTCAAATTCCAAATTTTAAGGAATCTCAAATCTCAACATTTAAGTAACATGCATAATGTAGTTTGCAAAATGTAGTAATAGTTTCTATTTTCTAGTCTCAACTTCCCTGCGGAAGATCAGTTGAGATGAATTTAATTCTTTGTGTTTTGAGTTTTTGGTATTCAATTGAAAGTTTCAATGACATGGAAATTGAATCCTGTTACATAAGTGGAATTTTGAAGACAAAGCAAATTCTCCTGATTTTTGTTTTTACTTTTCTTTAAATGTAAAAGTCAAATGTGCAATGCTGCTCAAAAGAGCAGCATTGAAGAATTTTATGAGTCGCGAGGCGTTTTTACATTTTTCATCGATTGAAAAATACATAAAACATGACCAAATCTTTCAATATTCGATCGTTTAGTTTTTGGCATAAAATGTGCAAAAGTGCAACGTTTAGCTAGAAAACTGCAAACTTTTTATGCATGGTTTTTAAAATACTTGGATGCAAAGTTTAATAGCTATCAATTCATTATTCTGAGGGTTGCGGAGGACAGACAAACAGAGAGACAGACATGTCACACTGATTCAGTTTCTTAAAACGATAAAAATTAAAAACAATGTCAACAGTAAATACATTTAGATTTCAAACAAATAACAAAAAACAAATAACAAATAATAGAGCAAGAAATCCAAATAGAATCAAACTGGCATTTGAAAAAGGAATAATTTACTGAATCGTAATTTAATCGAACCTCGATACTCAATGTTTTGATTTTGATTGGTTCTTAAATCTGACATAGTAAATTCAACAATTCAAAGCTTTAAATTTGATATGGAAAATGCTATGAGTGAACACGCGTTACACTAATCTGATCTCTATTTCTCTATTTTTCTCTGTTTCTGTCAAACAAACGTGTAATATTAACCTTAAAACTGTTCCTCTTAAATAATAGTAAAAGTTAAAGAGTCGGGTGGGCTTTGTGTTTGTTTTCCCCTTTGTTTTGTTTTGAGTTTTGAGTTTCTAGTTCTCAATGTGGAAAGTAGGTTGAAAATCGAGAATTGAGAATTGGAAGAAGCCTCAACAGATACTCGACGGAAAGTACTCTCAACTGACTCGGTGACTCATTATCTTGTGTTTTGGGCTCTTCTAAAACAACATAAAATACTAGAAGCTATAGATGATCATGATCATTATGTTGAATGTTGATGGATCAAGTCTGTAATGTGTAATGTGTAGGAGATTCAAGAATTCAAGGTTTCAATTAACCTTTGGGTTTCTTTCCTACACATATTATTTTCTCCTCTCTCTTTCTCTCTCTCTCTCTCTCTCTCTCTCTTTCGGAAATGATGGAGACATCCCGTTCTTTATTTTTATTACTACGCTCTATACTCTGTACTCCCATTTCTATGTATTCCTTTGTGGAAATTAGAACCCAGAGTGTTTTGTTTTTACTATTTACTATTTACTGTTTTCTATGTTTACACACTTTGTGATTTGCTCCTTTTTCTTTTGGTTTCTCTTCAATCTGCAATCTGCAACATGACATTGTACATTATACAATCTATTGAACACTCCAGCTTTCAATTTTATTGTCTTTTCCCCTGAAAAATGGGAAAAGTTAACTTTTGCAGCATCTCTTCTTGAGTCTCTTCTTGACTTTGAGTCTTGAGTCATGATTAAAGTAAAAGTATCACCCGTACTTTATGACTCACTAGCTCAAGTTTAAGAGCTCAATAACACATATTTTCTTCCTTCTACTTTTGATTTTTTCTTTGAGTGATTTCGGTAACAAAAACAAAAATGCCTGTCTGTCTCTTTAATCGTATTTATTATGTGAACCTATGAGTAAAGCAAGAGTAAGACGTAAAACGTAAAAAACCAAGCAAAGCAAAGCCAAAGTTGACCTACTAACCTAGAGTTTGGTTTTCGTATGTACAATAGTACTTACATTTACTTGCTGTGGGTGGCAAAAGTAGAAAAATAAAGAGCCACTCCATTCTACAATCCACAATCCACACTGCACAGCACACGCTTACATAATACAAAACCCAAAACACAACGTGTAATGTACCTTCAACATAAACAAAAGCGGGATGATTAACCTAATTTCTAACCGTTTTCTCCCTACATTTTGCTCAATAATGTTTCTAAACAGAGTCAATAGTTCCGAGTTAAGAGCTTTTATCATCTTTGGTCTAGAGTCTAGAATCTACAGTCTAGAGACTAGGAGAAAAAAAGAAAGAGAATGAGATGGACAAGATGATCATGATTCATGATTCACAATTCAGGATTCATGATGAATCAACAGTAGAAAAATGTAGGTTTGCAATTTTTTATTTACCTAAATCCAAGTACTTGTCTAATGGAAAATTGCAATAGAAAACCGTGTAATGTGTCTTCAGTCTGTAGTATTTGTACTTGAAGTTACTCATGGGAAAATAAGGGCATAGTACACCTTATATAAAATGCATAATACTTTATACTGTATAAGAAAAGAACGACGGTGGATTTGGAGCATTGCAGTTTGATGATGCGTAATCTTGGTTATGGCAAATTACAAATTACGGTTAAGGATTAACAGGGAAAGCTTTTACTCTGTACTTGTACATTCAAATTACACATGCCAACATTCATCTTAGCTCAGCTCTGAGTTTAATGTTGTACATGAGAAAGTAGAGCTCACCGAAAAAGGAAAAGGACAATGACAATGACAACTGTTGTCCTCTTGTCGCTACATAATACAGAATACAGAGGACAGCGAACGGAGAACAGAGCCTATCTCAATTTTTAACTGTACAGAATAAGATGTATCTCTGTAGATTGTGGATTTACAAGCGTGTAACTTGTTGTCCTCAGCCTCATTATCATTTTACGTCCCATGCACACAAACACACAAGAAGAAGAAAAAGAACAAAGAAAAATAACTTGTTTCTGTTCCTTTGAACAAGGAGAATCTTGAACATTGAACATTGAGCATCCAACCTCTGAAAAATGTTAATGTTCTCTGCTATCTTTCCCTTGTTCTTCTTATCAGTAAAATCACCGTACTTAAGTTTCTAGATATCTAGATATTTTCACTCTCGGATCTCGGGGTTACTAGACACTAGACACTAGACATCAAGGCTCCACTGGTACAAAAAAACCGCCGTGCAGTGATTAAATGTTTCATGGGGAAATTATGTAAAAAATTGAGTCTGTATAATAAGACTTAAATAAAATCAAAGGTAAAACTTGGATTTTACCATTTACACAAATTATGCATCTTTTTATAAAACAAAATCTTCATGGGAATTTTGAATGTGCATCTTTGATCTTTGTACATGTAAATATTCTATCCGCAGATCCTCAAAATGGGAATTTGAATGTGGGGAGCCGCTTTCTACATGCAGTACATCCCATGTCTAATTTTGAGGCGGAATCGTCTTAATTGTTTTGGCAAACTCTTCTTTCTCGAGTCTCGAGTCCTGGCACAGTTCAAAGGGTAAGAAAGACAAGGTGTGTTAGATGTGTACATAAGACATAAGAAAAATTCAACAAGTCTCTGTCTGTCTGTGTGTGTTTCTGTTCGCTGGTGCTATTAGCTTTAAGAGGGTTTTTGTCCTCGGAGGAACAACATTTTTTCTGTCATGTTTGTTCATTCTGCGAGTAATTATGCACATTTACTATCTCTTTCTTTCTCTCTCATCGTTCATCGTGCCTCATGCTTCATGCTTCGTGTTTGTATTTGTATTTCTGTTTGTTATTTAGAATTCAGTGTCTTTTCCCTTGGATTTACTTTTTGCATTGCATTAATGATTTATCTCTTGAATCACTTTCGCTCTACTTACTTACTGCATCACCATCATCCTCATCATCATCATGTGTTGCAAATCCGAAGGTCCGACTCGGAATGTGTTTTTTGTCCTCGGCTCTCAGTTCTCTCCTCACTGTCATCAAGATAATCTTGTACTTGTACATTGTACAGTGTACAGGATACCTCAACTGTTTTTTTATTTTCATTTTCATTAACAAAACGAGGTGAAATTATTAAGTAATGGAATGTCTGTAAATAGTAAATAGTTTCATTGGACTTTCCATTCCTAACATTGTGTAAGGTTATCATGTACATATTATAGCTTTGCACAGGATATTTTAACACGATGTAAGAAGTAAAAACCGTTAACCGTATGAATACAAAGGAAAAATATATATTTTGTTAACACATATGACTTTTTACTTTTTACGGACCCTGACTCATTCTGATTTTTGAATGTGGAAACAGGACTGGCTGTCTAGTGTCTAATGTCTGGTGTCTACTGACGTAAATTGTTTATTGTGCGATGGACGATCCACTTTTAAAATTTCGTCATTTTTTCGCCATTAAATAAATACGCACATGTCAAATGCCAAAAGTGTCATCAATAAGTATATGCAAATTATACTGTTTCTGGGAACTTATTGGAACTTGTGAGTGAGTTGTGAGTTGTGAGCGATGGGATTCTTAAAAGCATCGTATGGGTTTATTAGCTAATTATTATATGTTATATGCATTAGACATTAGACACAGATGACATCTGCATGTAGACTGTAGACTGTAGACTGCAGACATTTGATACTTTTATGTAGTTTTTTTGCCCCTGTGAGAATATGCAAACACCCATTTAAAAAAGAAAATAAAGCTAAAAATGAGTAGTGTACATAAATGAAGAATAAAGAATAGTATAGTCAAAACAATCAATAGACAAGAGTCAAGAGTACGGCTGCAAAATTGAGCCTGAATGAGGAAACATGTCAACTGTCAACTGAGTACTGAATACTGAAACACTGAGTAACCGAGAAATGAAAAACGAGAAACAACACAAAACACAAGTCAAGTTGAATGCTATTTAGTATTGAGAAGAGAGTCAAGATTCATGTAGACTTTCAGTCTGGAATCTGGAGGTGACCTTCGTGTCCTTGACTGACTGAGGAATATGGACTTGTTTTTACCATGTGGAATTTCTCATTTGTAGAAAATCCGACACGTCCTCCACAGAGAATTGTTTACTGTTTATGTCTATGATCTATGTGCGTTATACATTATACCAATATACAAATTTCCAACACATCTATAATATTCCTGAGAATTCCTGAAACTATAGGAACTATAAAAACTAGAACATGGGTAATTATCAATTATCATATACACAAAGAGAAGTAGTAGTAGTAATTCTCAGACCTGAGACACAAAAATACAAAATACAAAATGAGCTTAAAGAGGGGAAATTGAGGTAAAAACATGCACAACTAAGCATGTGTAAAATGTGTAAGTGTGAAGTATGCTGAATGCTGAATGCTGAATGCAGAAAAGGTTTTGTTCTATGAATGTATTCACACGGGAGACATGAGGCTTTTAATTTATGAGTCTGGAGTCTGGAGGGATTCGAGATTGGAGATTGGACCAGGAAGGCGGATTTCCCAGGTTCTAGATTGTAGACTATATTAGATAGATAGATGGATAGGTATTGGCTGTTGGCTGTTGGTTTATGATGTTGACGTGCTGACATTACAATTTCACGTTCACGTTCACACTTCATACCAAATACCAATACACAATACACAGTTCAGTACAAATACAAAGCTTCATAATCCATACATTTGAGGCTATGCATAATACTGACACATATATTACGTAAATTGTAAATTGACTGATGAGTACAATTGACAGTTGTTGACGGCAACAACTTGTGGATTCTACATTCTAAATACATTCTACATTGTAGACTGTAGACGCTAGACATGTTGCACATGTGAAAGTCGGAGTCGGAGTATTTCACGAAATATGCACAACACACAAACAACATGTGTGTTTTCCTGTTCTATTTTCTCAGCTCACAGCTCACGTTGGAGAAGGGCTAATTTCAGAGAATATGTACAAGATTTTGTATGATTTTTTCTGTACAATATGCAGTTTTGTGATTGAGCATAAAATATAAATGTCTATTAAGAAAATAATCTCTACAGTCTAATGTCTACAGTTTTTGTTTTGTACAGGACGCAGGACGGCCGTCTAGTCAGTAGTCCGTAGTCCGTAGTCCGTAGTCCGTACATCGGGTAATTATATAGAAAAATCATTCAAAACAGGAATCCGGAATCCGGAAAACTGTGAGAAAATTAGTGTCGAATGGCGTATTTGTGTTTTGTGTTTTGGATTTTGTATTTTCAGAGGGATTCTACATTCAAGTCGACAGTCGACTGAAAATTGGAACAAGAAGCAAAATAACAAGTAACAATAATAACAAGATACAAAGATACTATTTACTATTTATGCCTCCTTGTTTTTCTCTGTCTGGACTCTGGGCTCTGGACTATCGCTTGTCGGTTCTTGGTGCTCGGTTCTCGGTTGCTGAGACCTTGATTACCGACAGCATTTGAAACCAACGTGAGAACGTCAAACGTCAAACGTCAACATGAAGGATCAAGGACAGCGTCAGAATTCAATGAATAATAATTACAAAGTTTCAAAGAATCAAAGTACAAACAAGACACCTTTAGTCCTTTGTTAGTTTTAGACTACATCTATAATAACAAATAATTGCATTAATAACAACAATTATTATTATTATTTTAAGCTTGTCGTTTAATCTGTAATTAATCTCAAAATCACAGTCTAAAATCTAAAGTCCACAGCTATAAATTACAAATTACTCAAGATTTTTAAGGGGAATTACGTCTAGCGTCTATACTATAGATTTTAGATTGTACATTCTTGATTCTTGATGATGGATTTGAAGCAGGCTAAATTTAAAACCAAGTACTGAAAATTACAATTGCAGTTGTTGAATGGTAAAAGACTTGGATTAGATCCATGTTCAATGTACAATTTATCGTGTATACGGAGAAATCAACATAGACAAAGATTACCATTTGTCGTTTTTCATTCAGCGTCGGGTTTGGTTTTGCCTTTGGCTTTTTGGTCAACCCATGTTAATAAAGTGAATAAACAATCAACTTTCAATCAAAGTTCAAAGCGCAAAGCTCAAAACCTTTCTCTATTTTCTATTTTGTTTGATGCCATTATCCGTTTCAGTTTTCAGTTTTCAGTGGACGTTGGACTTTGGACTGTAAAATAATTTATCGATCCAAATTCGCTGTACATTGTACACCGTAAACAAAGTTGAATGTACATTCGAGACTCGAGTAAAACAAGAAACAAAAACAGTGCGGTGGGCAGCAACCAAAATTAGCCGTGAACTATGGACCATCTTTTATGCTTTCAACCAAATGACAAATGACCTTTTACATTATGATAAAAAAAGTTCCAGTATTACATATTATTTTGTATTTTATATTGAGATGAAAACTACACACTACAGTCTTTTGAAAATGAACCGGTGACATTTGTAATTTGTTGTAGGTACATATAATATTTTATTGTATGTGGGAGACACTCTTTTCATAAATCATTTATGGTTTTTGCTACTTTTGTAGTTCCATTATGCTTTCATATTAAAGGTTCATATTTCATGCTTCGGATGTCTGATTTCTGGTTCTTGTAGTTTGTAGTTTGGACTCTGCAACTTGGAAAAGTGAATGCCCGTTGAACATTGAACAAAGAACAAAGAACAAAGAACAAACGGGTCAAAAAGCAAAGAGAAGAGAAAAAAAACGAGAAATGTCAATATTTCAGATTTAGGCTTTCACATCTTTTCGTGCGTGTACACGTGAAACATCAAATGCTGAAACTCGGTGGGAGACAAAATGAAAAAGATACATGCCGTAAAAACATTTCTAATTTTCTCTCGTGTGACCTTCACATGGTTCATTTCTTACTTCTTACAACGAAATACATAGTGTAATATGTAATATTATGTAGTACGAATGCAGCACATGTGAACACACAAGGTTTTGTGTACATGTGAAATGTGTGCAATGTACAAGTAAATTGAAAATTAAAGTCAAAATGTGATTCTTTGTGTTTTTTTTTTGGTTTACGGGTTTTCAACAAGCATTAATATTTTATTCCCAAAAATGTAGACGTAGATAATATACGCATGATAAATAAAATGGAAACAAAAAATTATTATTAATATTATTATTAACAAACAATGATAAATATACTTAATATTAAATATTGTCAATAATTATTTATATTTTATGTACATTCATGTTTTATGTACATTTTGTAATTTAGTTCTGTACACATTTATAAAAAATCTCAGTTGAGCCATTATAGTATCATTTACTGCTGCTGCATTGACGATCGGAGATGAGTTTATAATATACTTTACACATTCTTCATGTACATTACTCTTAAATATTAAATACATTTTACTTATGAATTAACAAGAGAAAATAAATAGAATAGACAATAGACAATAATAGACCCATCAGCCGAACCGAAATATTTAAATTCTATGTATTCTATCTTCTATATTTATAAACAAACCACCAAGGCTAAAAACAAAATGTACAGTGTGATTGTATAACAAGTAACAAGTGTAAAGTATTTAAGTATATAGTTTTGCATTGATCATTGATTTGGAAGTGCATTTAGCGGAGTTTCCTACCGACTCTTGGCACGTTTTTAACTATACAACTTAGAATCTACAATCTTAGATGTATAAATAATAAATAATATTCTAGCATTTTTTTTATGTCTATCTATTTTAGCAATCTAGAAATTTTCATTGCTTCCCAATTAATAATTAACATACTTGTGTAGATATCACTCGTCTGTACTTTTTGTATTATGTACAATGTACATCATCACTAATATTAGACTTAAGTAGCTTGTAGATTACCACTCCAATATACAAAATACAAAATATACAGCAGTGTACAATATGTATTACATTCTAGATTCTAGTTGTGTTTTTTTTCGGGTTTGCTTTTTTATGAAAATTCCATATAAATATTTCAATCATTCATCGGTCTTTCAGAACTGTATGAAAGAGAGGAGAAAAAACAGAGGCTAGGTATGTGTTTTATGTGTGTGTGCTGTAAAAGCTTTAAAAATTAATAGCACAATTGCGCATATGTGTATTATAACTGTGGATTTTTGAGTTACAGGTTACAGGTACAACAATAAAAATAGATAGAACATTATCAATTATTATTATTGTGAGTATTGCAAGTTGTGATTTGTGAAAACTATTGGATATTGAAAATTGGAAATGGAAATAAAACATGTAATGAGTAAATACAGATAAAAACTACACAACAGCAACAATCATAAAATAAACCTGAAAAATAACTGCATTTAAATTATGACTAGAATAAATTTACACAACACACATATCATATGGATCCAGAGATATACATTATACATATTTACACTTTACAGGAATACATATACTAAAATATAACATTGGTACAAAGATTCTCTGAGGGATTTATATTTTTTCATTTTATAAGTACACGATTGGAAATCAAAACTTGTTTTCCTCTGTGTACTTTATATTTTATATTTTATTTTAGTAGATGCCTAAGTACAATGGTCAAAGATTTATACTTCTTTAAAGAGACAGAATAGAGATTATAACATTGATTCTGACTGTCGTTTTTCTAGCAGTTGGGTTGCAGCAGCATCTGTTGTGTAAATATCTAAAATAATATAATTTCTTTGGAAAGCTTCCGAGAAACTTTCGACGTAAATACTAAATAAAGATTAATTTTTAAATAAATTACTATTTACTATCTATAATACAATGTACTTATTACTTAAATATCGATCATTAATTATTATAATATTATCAACAACATGATGTATTTCATCTACACTCTAAAACATTCTTTGTCTGTCCATGTGCATATCAGATATCAGAGTAAATGAAAATATCAGAGATTTTTTACAATAAAAACACAATCAAACATCAACATTAAAACAACGAAAAAGGTGAAAAAAGTCTTTACAAGTCAGTCAAAATATAAAATATCTGTGTGTGTAAAAAAAAAGAAAGTTTATAGTAGTTTTCTATATTTTTTTTCTCTTCTTTTTTTCTTAAAAAAGGTCAGTAAATAATAAATTAAATAAATAGTCAATATAATAAATAGAGCTTAGTTTATAATAATTCATTATTTGAATACGGTTTTGATACCAAATCTAAAGTAGTCCCATGATTTGTTTGCTATGTACTGTTTGAAGCAGTAAAGGCCTTGCATAGGGTCATTGGCCTTTGAGAAGGCATACACCATTCGATTTCCAAAGTCATACACCATATTTCCCGTTTCCGGGAGATTTGGTGAACCTAAAAGTAAATCTGTGATCCCAGTTCCCGGATCCGGATCACTCGTCAAATACTGTGATGAGTCTTTGCCAGATCTGTTGAGATAAAAATAAAAAGATAAAAGAGCAAATTAATTAATATTCATTTGTTGTTTCATTATATAATAATAGAATTTTGCAAATAATATTTATTATTATTATTAATTATTATTAATTATTATTAATTATTATTACCCAGCTCTTCTTTCTGAAATGCTCAATTGTCCAAATCCAGGTACATCCGGTACAACTCCGAAATAGGAAATGAAGAATGGTTTAGCTACCTCTGAAATCATGGTGACAATATCACCATCTCCTGAACCGGAACCCGATCCAGAGCCAGAACCAGACCCTGATCCACCACTACTAATTTTATCATCCTTATCACTACTAGTTTGACTGGAGCTGGAACCGGAACCGGAACTAGATGAACTTCCACTGTTGGAACTACTAACTTTTTGTGGTTTTCCACTTCCGTACTGATTGTTATTATTATTGTTATTATTATTAGGCCTTGGTGGTTTGGACTCTCCCCAAGTTGAAATATAATGTTTGACATAAGTTTGAACCATTTGAGTAACCAAGTTGGTTAATCCACCACCAGGGGCGCCACCCCCACCTCCATTATCACCACCTCCACTTCCTCCACCCAAAAGGTCACTGAGGAGGGATGCAGGTCCACTTGCGGAGTGACTGGGCCGATGATTACTCGAACTGATTTGTGGTTCACTAATTTCATTGGACTCGACAGAGTCACGGATTGGATTACGAGCGGGTGAGGTCAGTCCCAGATTTGAAGAGCCACTTGATCCACTTGGACCTGTTCCAGAACTTCCGGAGCCACCTCCACTTCCACTTCCGGTTCCAGGTCCACTGGGTCCTTGTCCTTGTTTGTGTGGTGGAGGTTGTCTGGGTGGGGTGAGGAAACTGGTGACGAGATTTTGAACCATGCCTTGAATCATGGGGCTAGTAGCAACTTGTGACACTAGAGGGAGAGCATTTTGCATGAGCATGCTCACTTTATCCGCTTCTGATCCTCCGCCCATCGCGGTTTGCATGAGAGTACTCGCAAGATTGATGAGTTGGCCAGTGGAGGCATCTTTTCCGGATTGGCTGGATTGTTTGGACTGTTTTCCGTGCCCTGGATGTTTGGGGTGGGTTTGGGGTTTTCTGGGTCGTGGGCCTTGGGCTCTGGATTGTGGTCCTGGGCCAGAATGGGCGGAAGCGGGAGCTGGCGCTGGTGCTGGTACTGGAATTGGAATTGGAATGGGAACAGATTGTCCATGATAAGGTTGTTGTTGATGTTGGAAATGATATTGCTGTTGTTGTTGTTGTTGTTGATTATAATGAGAAAATTGTTGTTGTTGTTGTTGTTGTTGATTGGCAATTGCAGGTGCGGGAGCGGGAGATGGAGCACTCATCCCACCTGCACTTCCGATGGGTCTACTATGAATATTATTTCCAGCCGTCTCAACTCTAGCGATGGATGCCAACTGTTGAAGAGTAGTTAAATTTTGTTGGGATGTTGCGGATCGTGCACTTGGTCTCTCCACCCTCCTCTTCCGATTAACTCGACCTCCCGTGATGGAAGCATAACTTTGACTCACACTCACATTTGGATCCGCTCTCTTCACCCTCCGATTTCCAGGGAGTCCGTTTCCGGGATGTGGCCCATGAAATCCAGCCTTCAGTCCAGAGTTAAAAGCATCCGCAGTGGAAGCCATTGAAGACATGGGTGAAATATAATTGTTCATGTGATTACTACTACTGCCCATGTTCAAGGGTGGGTGTTGATTTGTCTTGAAGAGACGCCCTATGAGATTTGAGGTGGTCTGAACAATCCCATCGCTTGCTGCCATATTATAGAGACCGTATTCCACGTAGCAGTATCCTAGATTGAACTCCCGGGACCAGAGGACATACTTGTCTTGATATGATCCAACCCAACCACCGACGTCAACTCTTTCAAGTAATTCGGAGGCTGTGGAACTTGGGAGAACGTGAGAAACACCATCCGCAACTTCCCCCCAACCCAGAGATCTCATTAAGGCTCCCACGAATTGAAAAGCCTCCGCTAGGACTGTACTATTCAAGGGTTTCCTCTTATTCGGCTTGTTTGGACCGGTGGAGTCGTCCATGTCCATGTTGTCAAAGGGGTGGATTATTTCCGAGGAGGTTTCATTTCTCAAGGGGTCTTCCGTCTCACTCGAGTCACTCGTGGAGGAGGAGAGAGTTTGAGTTGTGGGTGGGATTTTACTGGAGGATTCTGAGGAGGTTGTGCTGTTTCCGTTGGAATCCAGTTCCGTGTCTTCATCTTCAAGGGGTTGTAAATCTTGATCTTGATCTTCCTCCGAGGAGAGATCGTCCTCTGGACGCTTTTTTATTATGAGACGTGGTTGACGACCGTTTCGATTTCCGGTTCCGGTTTCTGAGTCATTGTTCGCATTTGTGTTGGTGGCTTCTTCTTCAACTTCTGTGTCCGCTTTCCGAGACATTGGACATCTAAAAAGAAAAAAAAATCAAGGTTTTTATTGCTATTTTTCTTTATTTATGATGATTTTATAGTACTTATTTTTCTATAATAATAAGTTGTTTTTATACATGATATTTTAGTATAATTTACAATACTTTTTTATGAATAATATTTTATAATTAAAAGCATGTAATTACTTTTTTGGCATGTGTTTCAAGCAGCAAAGTGGTTCCTGGAGAGAGACGCCGGCGTAAACCCAGTGAGAATCACACCAACGGTAGAATCCTCCAAGCCATTTTGGTTCACTCAATTTCCCTATGAAATTTGATTGTGAGTTTGAATCATCTTGTGCATTTTCATCAACTTGATCATTAGCTTCTTCATTACTCGTGTCTCTACGAGAGGCTGGTCCTAAAATAAATTTCCAGGATTTCCGGCTCTCATCCAGTTTTGCAATGGTGGAGTGATCTGGTCCGAGAATTGTTCGAGGAAGTGGAACTTTGTGAGACTCATTGTGTCTTTGACAGGCCAGGGTTCGGGTGGCTGCTAAAACTACCGTTTGAACTAGAGGAGAGTTCTCATGGGATTCTGACATTGCCTGGATCAGCTGACGACAGATTGTGGCACAGGACACCTTGTCATCTCTTGCACTGCAGTTGGCAGAGACCGGGAGTCCTATAAAATACAATAAGAGAGTCATACATTAAATTTTGTCACTTATTATTTCATGTATTTTACATTTTATATAGATTTTAAATTTGTATAATAGTTTTTTAGTTCAAAAGACAAAAGACAAAACTCAAAAGGGAAAAGGGAGTGAAAAAGCTTTATTTTGGGAAAACAGAAAGCGAAATTGTTCACAGTTTTAAATGCATAAAGCAAACATACACGCTACAAAATACAAAAGCATCTAAAAGCCTGAACACTGAACACTGAACACGTGGATTTGTTTTGTGTGTTTTGTGTGCGGGCTTTCACTTAATGTGAGTTTTGAGTTGATTCTGCATTCTGCAATAAAAATGCCTTCTGAGTAAAATAATTCCTTCATCGCATTTTCTATAATGAAACATGGAACCGTTTACCATTTTATTAATTACATTTATCGTACTGTATTTTCCAAGCTACAAGCTATAAGCAGAAAATTGAGGGAGGAAAAATGACAAATTCTTTAATAATTCATCAGTCATCATTTATGATACTTTGTCATTGACTTTGACACTCAATTCTAAAAACTCAAAAGCACACAGTTTGGGATTTTAGGGTACAAAAACTAGAGAAATCAATCAAAAGCTGTCAATTTTTGTACGGTGTATCAAGGTTTATTTGTGAATAAAAACTAATCATAAATCTATAATCCAGATTTCAGACTTATTGAGACTTGAGACATTTAATCAATGGGACATTGTCAATACGGAATATTTATTTATGACAAATATTGATTTTATTTTTCACCTCGTGCCTCGTGCTGTTTTGATATTTATTGTGTGTTTTACCCTCCTACTATTGTTTACCCTTCAGAATTTTATAAGATTAGTTGATATAAATATAAAATATAAAACACGCATTTTGTTATAGTTTGTAGGCGTCAAGTATCAAGTAATTTTCTAGCTTTTGGACCTCCCGTATTTGTTGAGGATTGATTAAGCATGAAGCAAAAAGGTATTGGGAAATTCCGCTGTGTACACTTGTTGTTTGTTTTACAGTAAATACAGTTTAAAAACAGAAACTGTGGTCAAAAGTCAAAATACAAAATACACATGCATGAATCATTCACCATTGACAAACTAATAAAGCTTATTTGTCTCTCAATATTGATATTTTTTGAAGCTTTTATATTTTATGAAAATATTAAGTAAAATATAGCCAATTGTTGTGGATTTATTTATTTATTGATTTGATTCCTTCTTCTAATTTTACAACCTTTGAGTTTCCAATTGTGAATGAATGTATCGTAAATCGTAAATACTAAATACATTGTGAGAGATTTTGTGTTGTACATTGTACAAACTCATAGTATTAGCATTAGTATTCAAAAGAGAGTCAAGTGCAGAGCCACACACATTTCTAAACACTCATGCTCACATTCCAAATGGGACTCATCACTCATCATCCATAAATTAGTATAGAACTTTGAATATTAATAGGACTGTTGAAACGGTTTCCCATATTATTTTTGTATCTTGAATGTCGCTTTGCATCGGTATCGGTATTGGCTGCACATTGCACATACATTCATATTTAATATTAATACAGCGAACGGAAAACAATTAAGAGAGCCAGAGGAGCGAAGAATGTCTAATAATAATAGTAAATAGTAAATGAAATCCTCCAACACCGTAACAAGACCTTAATAAGGGTCATGTACTTTTTCCATCTTCTATCTCAAATCTCAAATGTACAGTCTACTGTCTATAGCTATACTACAAATATTCTCAAACACGCAAAGCAAGGAAGCAAAAATGTACATAATATGATAATGACAAACAAGTGATAAGTAAAATTCACAAATACATATTTGTCATTTGTTATGTATTATGTGTAGAAAGAAGAAAGAACAACGTGCTTTTCATAACTGAGCATTGAACATTGGACATCATGCATTATACATTTATACATAGATTTTCCCTTCCTGTGTAATACTTCACATGAAATATGAAGTTATACATGTAGGATGTAACTACTGTCTTTGTACTTTGTACTTTGTACCTCAAACAGGGAACTAAATTCACTTTCTTCCAAAGATTAAATTCAAGTCTCAAGACTCAAGCCCAAGTTCAACAGTCACTGTGGAATGTGAGAGCCAAGTAAACTCAAAACTCAAGTTTCAATTCTAATGTCAAAAGTCAAAAGTCAAGTCTCAAGCTGTTAGAAATACACTTTCGTTTTCAATCCCAAATGAACATGATAAATAATATATGTATAAGTAGTAAATAGAGGAATAAATAGAAATAGGTGCAATATATTATTATTATTATTATTAGGTACACAGTAAATTGTACCTTTGAAACTTGACACCGACTGAAAATGAGTAATTTTACAGAGTACAAAGCAAAGTGAAATGTGTAAAGCTATTATTAACTATTTTTAGGCTTGAATCCTCGTAATTATATAAGCAAGAATACTGGTGTACAAAATACCTGTACCGTATGTATTATGTATGCTTTTGAATTATGAACAAGAAAATAAAAGCGCCTTCTTCTTTGTACTTTGTACCATGTGCATTTTGTAGATAGTAGATACACCTCTTGTGGTTTTCCTGTCGACAGTGGGCAAGAACCGAGTGGACATGAAGGTGGAGCTAATAAGATTTTGGATGATTCTGGAGAAGAGAAATATGAGATGCTGTGAGGCTGTGAGTCTGTCGAGGGACTGACGACCTGAAATAACCTAAAAATCATCCAGACACTGACAACCAAAGTATCTGTACAAGCTACAATACATGGGACATGGGAAGTAGGTATTCATACTAAAATGTGAACGAACTCTTGAAGGCCACGCAACTAAACACAATACACCAAATACCAAATACCTAGTATCACAATACAAAAGGTATTATCCTACTTTTTTAACGTGAGACTTTGAGACTTGAGCAGTTCGGCCCACAGTTTCCAGCCCTTACATAACCGCACTAATAATA
Organism: Sminthurinus signatus; assembly: GCA_019776565.1. Classification (NCBI taxonomy): domain Eukaryota; kingdom Metazoa; phylum Arthropoda; class Collembola; order Symphypleona; family Katiannidae; genus Sminthurinus; species Sminthurinus signatus. The sequence continues at coordinate 37,768 of JABASP010000165.1, forward strand.
ATGATAATAGTGATGATGATGCTGGATTTTGTACCCTATCTATGTACCTGTACCTGCACAATCTACAATGTACACTGTACACTGTATATGGAAAAATGAGAATCATCCCTGGAAAAAGTTTCCCTTTCCCTTTATCATCTTTTGAAAAAAAACACATGTATAATATACAATATAACTTATAACGTGTAGTTCATCAACCTCATTCAGGGTCAATAGTCAAATAGTCAAAACAACAGGAGACCTGATTCCTCTTGAATCTTGCATCTTGAAAATTGGGAATGGGGTCCATCCAAAATCCAAATCCTTCGGGAGAAATAAATAAATGAATAAACACCTTCTCTCGGTTGGACTCAAGTCTCAAATTTCAAGTCTCCAGTCTCTAGATTCTAGATTCAACCTCAACAAAAAATGTAATGGATGTGGCTTCACACCGGGTTAAAACAATTTCGGAAAGGCATTTAACACACACTACACGCTATGCACTATGCGCACTCATAAAAAATCTAATCAACTACATAAATTCCAACTGATATGAAAAAAACAAAACACTTTCCTCTCTCTCATTATCTCAATAATTCTCAATGTAAAAACAAAAATAAAATACCTACATTTACCTTCCGTCTTCCTTGAACAGGTCTACGTTTTACATAACACGATATAAACTCATTAACTCTGGATTCGGGATTCTAAGCTCCACATGATAATTTCCTATTTCTAATTTCCCTTAAATTTTCAAGTCATGAAGGGGAACTATCTGTATTAGATTTTTTTTACTTACTTTAAGGCTCTCGGCCCTAGAAACTAGATAGTAAAAAGAAAAAGGGGTAACTTTTCATTTCTTGGATATTTTTTATGTGCAATGTGCGATGCACAATATACATTGTACATAGTGTATAAAAATCCAGGTGACTCAAGACTCAATGCTCAATATTAAAGCTAGATTTTATAGACAGAGTAAAAAGTAAACCTTTTCCACAATGTCCTACTTTTATCTATTACGAAGAAGGACGAAAGTTGTTTTATTTTAAAAAGGGGTTAAATTCCTAGAACTAGAAACTAATACAATAAACCTGGATAAACCTGGATGTTGGATGCGAGTCATTGTAAGTTTTAAGTGTATCGATAGATTTTTCTTTTTTCACCTCAAGTCTGGAGTCTAGAATAATTTAAATGTACTTTTACAAATATTGCCTTTGGGTTTGTTTTTTTTCACACATTGGAAATTGGAAACATTGTAGAGTGTATATAAATTTTATACTTTTGTATTTGTATTTTGTCTGCATTAGAATTTAGAATGACCGCAATATGAATTATACAAAGGACACAAAAAGTAAGAAGTAGGAAAATACAGGAAGAAAATGAACTTAAAATTGAAACTGTCTAAAGTCTAAAGTCTAAAACTAATGTATTATGTATTATACAAGTACAAAGAAAAATGGAAATACCATGGGCATTTGGAATTGTCTATTTCCATTTTCCATCCCATAACCTATATAAATGAATTTACATGTACGATGTGCCATGTTAATTTAAATATAAACTGCCTAAAATGTCATGTCCACCTGGTCACACTCCCAACTCCCAACCAAAATAAAGAAAAAATAAAGGAGAGAAAAACACAGAAAAACAGACATTTGGTACCAAATTGTGTTAGTGGGGGAAATTCATGCATAGATTATAATTATTTTATATGAGACACAAGACATAAGACATCATACATAAATATGTAATCATAATATCATATGTCTATTTCATATTTCATATTCCATCTTATTGTGCTCTATTGTATTATATTACTTTCCTACAAAAGAGGAGAATCTACAGAATACAGAAACATTTATACTTTGTACTGTACTTATTTATGAGCAAGAGTATAAAATATAAAGTATAAAGTACAGAGAATAGAGAATCAGCATCATCTTTCCTCTTCTTCTCTTTTTTCCACCTCGTTCAATGTGGGCTCAACTGAGCACGACTATATTTACGTGAATGAGAGTACAATTATCATGATATCTCTACTCTGTATATTCTACATTTTACATTGTATATTGTACAGCCTACACTACACACAAATTCATCCCCGTATTTAAATTTTAAACGTTTTATATAAGAATCAAAGTGCGTAGAATGTAGAATCTAGAATCTAGAATGTGCATTGTACATTGAGGAAGATGAAGAATTATTATACACAGTTTTAGAATGAATTTAGTAAAATTGTCACTGGAGGCATTCTAAACTCAAATACACTCAACTGTACACAAGCCGCCCAAAAACTTGCAAACTTTAAACATTTAATGTTTACTGTCACACTGAAATACAAAATACAAACTACACTGCTGCAGGGAAAAAGATACAGCAGAAACAGAAATAGTTGAGAGTAAAAGGTAAAAGGTAAAGTAGGTAAATTCTCTAATGACTAATGACTAACAACTAACAACATTCAAATATTCACCATCTAAAATGTACATTGTACATTGCAAATGCATGCGTTTAAAAGTTACAGGTACACATTGCATATTATATTATTATGCTGCTTATGGGAAGTGGGCACAGAATCTTAGATGAATTTACACATGAAATGCGAAACTTGAAGAGAATAACAGTAAAAAAATTCTACATATGTAATATGCCGTATTACTCATACTGTATTCTGTATTGTATTACACACACTACAAATTTTAAGCAAATGTACACTACAAATTACAAACTACAAAAGCTACAAGTGAAATAAACCTCTGCTAAAAACTCATGTGTGATGATCATTGTTATTGCACTTTAAAATTCATGTTTGTTTGATATTTGATATTTGACGCCCAAGTGCTGATTTTCATCCCAGTTCTCAATACTCAATACAAAGAAAACAATCGGTAATCGGTCACACATCAAAGAAAATGCAAGATGTACTAGTAATTCCTTTGTAAATTCAAAGGTTGGAAGATGGACGATGGAGGATGGACGATGAAAGGTAACTAATTTGAGAACAATTTCCTTCCCATGAAAGAACATTGATTGAAAAATTACTTATGAACCGTCCACAATCAACAATCAACAAATTACTGTACCTATTCAATCTTTAATCCTTAATGCTTAATACACAACAAAAGGAAAAAGGACCCCTAATCTATTTTTATTTTTTATGTACAGTATTGTACAAACAGTATTGTTGAATCTCTGATCGATAAAAGATGCGAGATACAAATGCTCAATGTTCAAAGATGAACGGAAGAGAACGGTGAGAAAAAAGCATGGGAATTGTTCAAGTCTTTTTGTACGCTGTAGTTTGTACTTTGAAGTTTGAAGATTAAACTTGTTATTAACTACACATATAAATACATATGCACTATGTAGTATGTACTGCACATGTATTAGAGTTTTATATTTTTCCTGTGTCATTGGAACAAATGTGCGTAAAAATAGATCAAGAGCAATCATCATCACACACTTGTGGTTCCACTTGTAACTTGAAGTGAAGTGTCTGTGTCTTTCTGTGTGTTTGTATGTGTGCATCTTCTTCTGTATCTTTATTACGCGTTGTACATAAAGTATATAGCATATAGAATGCAGAATATAAAGAAGAAAAAAAGCAAAAAAGCTGTGAAAGAAAGAATGAAAAAAAAGATAAAATCATATAAACTATAAACCGTAGTCCGTAGTCCGTACATAACTAAAAGATGAAGATGCATAATATTCTTAGGAATATCATAGCTTTATCATTATAAATACTAAATACTAAATACGCAGCACACAAAGCTACACACGATGGCTATCGATAGCTGGATAATGCACAAAGTGTATAGCGTATAAAATCTTGTATTTTGTATAGGGGAAGAAAGAAAAATGAGTATATCTACATTCTACATTTTTATAATATCTATATGCAACCCTATAAATACCAGTATATTTCAAGCATTTAAAAATATAAAAAGGTAAAAGAATATATAAAAAGATGTGAGGAGTAAACTTGAAAAGAGTAGGACAATGAGGAAATGAGAGGATACGCAAATAACTCGTACATACCAGAAAGAACAGGCTTTGCATCAGCCGAGAACTCGAGAGGTGGTGAACCGAGTAGGAATACGCCACATTGACACGTATTCGTATTCGCATTCGCACTACTACTCGTACTTGAATCTGAATCTAAAGATGAAGATTGAGCCGCTGCTGTGTCCGTGCCTGTGGAATGGCTACGAGTGGCCAGCGAAACGAAGAATAAAATCCAAATGCAACAGAGCAGACTGCTTTGCCTGCTCGTCGTCCCCATCTTTTTTCCTGCTTTGCCTCTACTGGCTATTCTTTTTTTCTTGCTGCCTTCTTGTCTTCTTTTTATAGCTTCTGACTGACGAGTGTCCACCACGTGTACAATTTTTTTCCCAATCGATCTAAATAGAAATAGAAAATAAAAAATCATGTATTATTTACATTTACATTGGATTTTCTAGTCATCTACACTTGACATTCCACAGGAGCTGAGAATGATTCAAAGTCACGACTTTGACCCGTAGACATAGTTTTATAAACAAGAGTCGTAATCGTAATTAAACAGTTAATTTTTCACAAAGAGTTTAGTACATTCACCGATAATTAATAATTAAAATACAACATAGAATGAACAGTGCATTGTGCAAAGTATGGCGGCGTGTATTCTAATATTCAATCTTCTATGACAAATTACATTGCCGGTTGCCGGTTGCCGAAAACAATCATTATTTTAATTTTATTACAATAAGCATGAGCATGTGAACACTGGGGAAAATTACACTGTAGTAAAAAGGCTAATGGATAATGAATAATGAGGCTGCTCAATGCTCAATGCTCAATGCTCATTCATAGAAGAAAGGAAAAATATGTAAGTACATGACAAGTATTTAAAGGGGTGTTCCCTTTCATTTTTATTTTTTATGTAGTAGTTGGTAGTTTGCAAAAACATAAACTTGATTGAATTCCTTTTTCTTTTTCTTTTCCCTAGTCCTAATACGCGTGTCCTTTGTCGTTTACTCATCCTTTAATCATCATCAGCAGAAGCATCGTGATCACAATGATAATAAACTCTTTTTCCTTTTACTATTTTCATTTGACGTTTGGAGTTTGGAGTTTGTTGTCTTTCCGAATGAGTTGATGTTTGTGCCGCCGTCACTGAGCAAGTGCATTTTTTCCATCTATATTTGATAGATTTGAATGACTGCACTGGCACTTGGCACTGTAAAGTAGTACACATTACAATTACACAGTACCTTTTAGAGTGTGATCTTACATCTTCCTCAAAGCTCAAAGCATTTTCCTCAAAATACCTTAGCTTTTTCTATGTGGATGCATACACTAAAAAAGATTCTTTTTTTGTTATGACCATACACAGAAAATGGGATATCAATAAATAAACAAAACTGCAAGCTATAATATTCACAATGCACCGTACACGCCCCTTGACATTTACCATTTACCCATATTTCCCATATAAGTAAAATGTAAAGATTAATGATGAAAATTCAAAAAAAAAGCTTAGAAATATTTCAGGAATTTTGCCAGAGCCGCGTCAAAATATTAAAGCTCAAAATTATGTGGTGACTCTTTCATTTTTCATTCTGTGTAGAATGCAGAATGTAGATTTTGGCATTTTGCATACAAACTCTTTTGCTCTACGCTCTAAATGCTCGTCTCTTGAACATCGAATCTTGTCGAGATTCGAGATGAAGATGACAAAGACGAACAAGATGAGTGTGTAAAAAAGTGAATAGCAAATACCAAGTTTAGTCAGCTATATCAGTAAATTATCATTTATCATGTATCGGCTTCGGCTTTTTTTGGGAATAGTGAAAATGATGAAAAAAGGAAACATTTAGGACAAAAATTCTTTTTTTGTTTTGAGTTCTGTGTGTGATGTGGTTCAAATTTTGAAGTAGAAAAAAGGTTACAAAAAGACAAAAACACCTGTGGAGCAACAAGCAACAAACAACAACGAGGTTTTTGATTTTTGATAAAATTCCCATGCTAAACATAGACTTTATCAGTAGGTTTGATAATAATTTCAGCAGAAATACTTGTGCATTCTTCATAATATTTTCCTTATAGTTTTACAACTCATTCACAAGACATTTATTTTTGCTTTTGGTTTTTGCTGTTTTGTTCACTTTTTGTTCCTAACTTTTTGCTCCATCTGTTCTCTAATCTCTAATTTCATGTTCATGTTCCCACAGTTGTTTTCAAATTGAAGATGCAAATTGTAATGGTGGTGGTGGTTTATGGTACATGAGAAATTAGAAGATTTGAATGAGAAATTGCGGTTTTACTCCCCAAAAAACCAGCCTGTAGACTGTAGACTGTAGATGGTAAATGATAATAGTAAACAATGTGCACACATACTTTATGCTTTATACATACTTTACCGAGGAACCGTATAACCAACAAGTGACTTATATTGCACATTTCCTTCAAGATTCAAGATTGATCATTGAAAATCGAACGGAATAGGAAATTACAAGAAAATGACTTAACACTTTCAACAAATTTACCGTCTACAAAATCTGCAAGTGAATTCCTAATTTCCAGTTCGTAATCTCGAATCTCAAATTTGGTTAATTCTTCCCATGTTCAATGTTATATGTTATTCAATTAAAAATAATTGTGCTAATAGAATTATCTAGATTCTAGTAACTGGCAAACGGCAACCGGAAAAATCTACGCACATGAACAATATGTTCAACTTATTTTAAATGAATGCTTCAGATTTCAGATCCGGAAGGAAAATGGTACAGATATTTTCAAGCCACAAAATACTACAGTATCATTGATTAAAATTTGTGTCCACTTGTACTTGTACTTTGTGTCTTGTGTGGTAATAGAAAACGTTATTATTTTGTATGTTGTACATTAGAATTTAGGGGACAAATCCCGTTCAAATCCCAATCCCAAGTGTTCAAAATTCAAGATTCAAGATATCATATAAAAACCAAACCATCAACTGTAAAATGTAAAATGTTGAAATAATAATCATAATCATAATATTTAGTATTTAGTATTATTATATTATGAAGAGAGTACAGATTTCCGAGAGGAATCAAAGATGCAACTTCATGTATGATTTCCTTTCCTTTCTTTCTAATGTCCGTTATGAATTATGAATTATTATCGTACATCTTCTCAACTTACATTGTACAATTGAATATTGAATCTTACGGCAGTTTGGAGTTTGAATACTGAGTAGTAGGAAATGAATATCTGTATATTCTTTTATATGTGAAGCTATTATTGTATTATTTGTGTACGTGATTGGGAATTGAAAGTTGGAAATGTACTGGAGTGAATTTTAGCTTTTAGCATGTACCGTTCAAGAAATGTAGAATATTATGCACAGCACATGCAAAGCTTGTTGACAAAGGAAGTGTATGAGATGATGAAGAGAGACAAAAGAATTGAGAGACATGACTCATTGAAGAAACATTAGCTATTAGACATCAGAGAGGTGCAGTCAGCAGTCCGCAGTCACAGAACCTGCACATTAAATATGCAGGTATTTGGTATTTGGTATTTGCTATGTACTCTGTACACTTACGACTTACGGTGTACGGTAAATAGTAAATACGATCGACAATCGACAATGGAGAATGTGTCAGAGGTCAAAAATACTTGGTACTTAACCGTTCCCAAAAATAGAGAACCTAGTTTTCTTCACTCCATCTGTCCAATGTCTAAAGTCTAAAGCTACAAAAGCAAAAGCATTGTACATTTTTGTGTGTACAAAGTACAAAGTATTTTTGTTTCATTGAGCAAAAACATGGGAAAAGTCTAGTCGAGTCGACGACGCCGTGGTCCAAGTATCCTAAATCCCCAAACGCCTGAGCTTTGAGCTTTGAGCTAATCAAGATAATCAACAATCAAAGGATTCAAAGCAAATACAAATACAAAAGCAAATGAATCGAAAGTATTGTTTTTGATTTGGGATTTTTGATACTTGATACTCTTGACCAACGTGACTACTGTATTTACTATTTACTATGCATGCTATTTTGTTTACGTGTAAAAGTGATAAAAGTTAGTTTCTATCAACTAGTTTTACAAGTCAATTTGGGATTGGGATTGGGAGCAGTTTTTTTTTCATGCGTCGTACTACTACTCGTACCTGTACTTTATATTGGACACGTTTCTTCATGCGTCATATTAATATTTGCGTTGTGTGCTCTTTGGTCTTTGCAGTGAGGAGTAAACATTAAACATGCATAAAATTTTGTATTTTTCCTGTATCCTGTTTCCTTTTAAAAGAACAGGAACAATGACCAATAACTAATACAAAATAATTAGTAATATTCTTTGACAACTGCGGAAGTACTTTAAACTTTAAACTTTTTACACGATGCATTTCTTTATACTTTTTAAAAATCTGGTGACAACTTGATGAAATACAAAAACCAATTCCAAATCCACTGGAGATTAATACTCAAAAAAATTGTGATTTGAATTTTGAATACCAATTCTAAGAATACTTGTAATTTAAATTCCAGTAAAATTAATTTCAGATTTTCGATTGTGAATGAAATGGAATATGGAATGAAATTTAATGAGGAATGAGGATGAGCGGTCAATAAACTATTAACATTTTACGCAATGTGCTCTATAATAATATTACAAGTTATACAACTTGTATTTTGAATTTTGGATTTTGGATAGGAAGTTTTATGCCTTGTCGATTGTCGATTCAAACGTCAAAAGTCAAATAGTAGAACACAAAATTAAATTAGACGCATAAAGTGTAAAGCCACAAAACAACGCAGTTTGTAATAAGTAATTTGGCCAAGATCGTAAATCGCTAGATATGTAAAAGAGGTCTTAAAAAATGTAAAATATCCATACAGAATACAGAATACATAATAAACCGTGTAAAACTACAGATACAAACTACAAACTACACATCTACGCAACACAATATTCGACGTACCGGTATTAACTTTTAAATGGTTTTATTGGCCCATAAGCTACTCTACACTCTACAGATATATTATTTGTTTATTAATCCAACGGTTTTTATTTAGCATACTATTAATAAACTTTGCAAGTGTATTAACCTAAAATAATATTATTACTTAATTACATCTAAAATCTAAAGTCAACATTGTATTTTGTATTGTATGTTTCCGTTTCATGTTCAGCTCCTGGTTTGTAGTTTGTAGCCTTGAACATTTTATATTTTATGTACAAAGACTGGAGTGTTATTTTTGAACGGTAATAATTGTCTTTATTTAGGCCTTTACATTTATGACTTTATCCAATTTAAACACAACACACTGAATGCTAAAGACTAAAGACCGTGTAATAAACCTACATTCTACATTGTAAATAAAATTGAAAAATACATCTACTCATTTTTAATTATTGATTCTTGATTAATCATGTCTCATATAATTCATTAATCAAAACTCAAAGTATTCACATATTTTGTACAATGTACATTTTATTCAAGTAAAAATGAACTTGAACTTGACATTTTTGTTATCGTTGTACTTTTTACTTTTTACAGGAGTGCCTTCAACTTTGTCTCTTTTATGAAAAGTATATAGGAAATAGGAAACTAAGGTTGAAGATAAAGAAAAGTCACAGCCACACACATAACACAACACACAAGTTGTTGCTGTCTCTGTCTATTCTTTTTATGATACATGTCTTTGAATTCTGTTACATTGTCCTGTGTGACTCTCGCATCTCGCATGTACACAAAATGCAAAATACAAAATGCAAAAACATGTAGGTAAATGTCGTTGAATGTCTATTGCCTGTGTACATTGTGCATTTTGCATTTTACATGTGTGAGAGTTGCGAGTTGTAAGTACGGTGTAAAAAGTAAAAAGACAAGAGAAGATTAAAAAAGGTTGGTCGATGGATGTGGAAGATGGAAAATGGAAGGAATGAGAGACGGGCCGAAATGAGGCCTCAGAGTTACTCTTTAATATTATTGAGTCTCAACTCTCGAGAGTCTTGAGTCTTTTAGTCTTTGAGTCTTTGAGAGTCATCGCATAAAACGCCATTCACAATTCACAAGTTCACCATTCAACTTTATAAATGTGTGATTTTCCGTGTCATTTCTCTTTACAGCAACAACAACAACACACACACACACAGATATTCCTACATGTAGAATGAAGATATGATTGTGCAAATCTCTGCACGTAAATTCATGTACAACGTACAATTGATACTTGACTTGGGATACTTGACAGACTTTTTTGTATCCAGTTCTCTATGTCAAAACGTTTTATTCACGATGCATCATGATGACTACAAACTAAAAACTAAAAGCACAAGTACAAGTGAAACCCTTCTTTATTATAATTTATAATCTTTGACATTTGGTTTTTGTTTGTGTGTTTGTGTGTTTGTGCGTATTTAGTATTTACAATTATAATATACAATATTATTTACAACGCTCAAACATTTAATGTCTTTAATATGCAGTTTTTTTCCGAATTGGAAATTCGGCACCTTTGCCTCTTGTTTTTGTTTTGTTATGACTTATGACTTTGGACTTTGATTAAGTAAAAAAACAGTATTCTACATTCTTTGATTTTACATTTAATTCATAAATGTGAGAGAAATGGGAAATTAAGAAAATATTAAATATTCATGTACAAAAAATGACAAGGCGAATCAAGAATCAAGAATCAAGAATGAACATTGAACATCTTTCATCTTTCAGTCACAAAAACACCAGTTTTCAATTCAATTAGAAATTAAAAGTACACAAAATATGAGAGCAAGAAGAAGAATAATCGGTACACATTACACATGCATGCCCATGAAAATATTTACAAACAAAAGGATAAGCTACTGAGCTACTGAAAAAAGGGAAGGATGGAAAATTGTTTTTATGTCTCCTTTAATTTTATGGTGTGAAAAGTAAAATGTAAAATGACGGAATATTGAATAGTGAATAGTGAATGGATTCATTTCACCATTCATAATTCACACCATACAAAAGAAGAGGATGATTCAAGATTACCGGTATTCGAGTTTGGAGATTATTCATCATTATTTGAGACCGAGAGTGATTCAAAATTCAAGATTCAAGATTGAAAGCAGGTGAGCATTGATCATTGATCATTGAGCATGATGAATTGGTAATTGCTAATTTACAACGTGATGAGAAATCACACCACAAAGCAACACAGTTCATACTTCATTTCCAATGTACCACAAGTATAAACAATATCAATATGAATACACGAAAGGTAAAAGGTAAAAGGGTATCTCACCAGTCACCAGTCTCAAAATGTCGTAGTAGTAAAATGTAAAAATCACAAAAGTGTAAATAATTATAAATTGTGTATGGTAATGGATCAAAATTGGAATAATCAAAAATTCAAGCCAAATTATTATTATTCACACCTGTGTGTGCATCAAAAATCAAAAATCAAAGCTCAAAAGATGTCTAAAGTCTATCTTCTACCTCATGAATAGTGAATGGTGAATGGTGAATGATGAATGATGAAGCCTAGGTTAACCTAGAAAACAGAAGCAAATGACCATTTTACGAGCTTATCAACCAGTTTCACTTGATATACTGATCAATAATCAGTAATAATACACCCTACACCATTCACGCATCTCAATATTCAATATCACCAAAACAATAGAACCCATCCTTCATCTTTGTGATTTGTGATATATTGACAGAGTGTCATATAATATATAATACAAAACAAAAAACAAACAATCCTACAGTCAACAAAGCAAAGGTAATAATAATGTAATTGTACGATACACAAGACACAGCTTCACTTTTCTCACTTTTCCCAGACCAGACAACAACTGACAAATTGAATAGATAATGAGAAGACCAAGAAGAAGCATTCTTTCATTCCTTTCCTCTGTGTTTAGTATTTATTATTGAAAAAATGGTAAATTGTATGATCGTGAAAAATCAGTCATCCAATCAACAAAACAATCAACTCCATCAACTATCAAACATCTTCTTCTTCTTCTTCACCCTACATTTCAAGATTGTAGTTTGTAGTTTGTAGTAAAAGTAAAAATGATGGAAAATCAAGAATCAAGTAATGCACAGAGAATGTACGTCATGCAAAAAAAAATCAAGATATATTTTGTACTTTGACTTTTGACGTGTAGAGAAATACTGATACTTTTACTCGTAAATCGTAAACATGATATATGATATGATATGCGTAATGTAATAAATACGTTATCAGCATAAAAATCAAATCAAATGAAAGTAAAATGTCACTACTTGATACTCCATTTGTACACGTTGTATTATATGTGTACCTACTTATTTATTTATTTATTTATTTCCATTTCACTTTCCTTCTTCCTTTCAAATTTTTCAAATACATAAAAATCTTGTGTTACTGGCTTTGTTATGTTTTTTTTTTACTTTTTGCTCTTTGTTGACTGCTCACTTCTTACTACTTACTTACTGACATTGACTTTGAACTTTACATGGCTTTGCATTTTGCATTGCATTAAAGGATTTTTGATGTCATTGCCATTTGCTGTTGTCGAGTGTAGAGTGTCGAGTGGGGAAAAATACTTTTGTTCCCACAATAAAATGCAAACAAGAAGGAAGGAAGAAAGAAAGAGAGAAAGAGAAGTAAACAGCTGTGTGAAAAAAACTATTTACTATTTACTACAGAGTAACTTTGAAGTAAATCGCTCAATGTGAAGAATTTGCACAAATGTTTTTAATTCCTTTCCAAAGCTTTGTACTCTTCGCCTTCACTTTCTACGAGTGACGAGTACGACTGACAATTGTTCAACTGTTGACGCACATGCACCCATGTAAACCTTGTAACTTGTAAACACTTGCAGCATTTCCTGTTTCACTTTCAACAGGATTACTAACATTTAACATTTAAAATGTGGACAATGTACAAGAAAAAGGATACAAAAGATACAGAGTATGATGAATGTACAGTACATTATTATTAGATGTCTCACGTCATCTCTCATGTATCAGTATTTTGATGACTGATGACTTTTAAAATGTTGCATACAAAACACAGAGATGGAAAATCTATAATACATGTAGAAATTATAATTTGATACATGATATGACATGAAAGCAAACAAAAACAACTATTGTCAATATTAATTATTATTGTTTTTTTGCCTATACAATAATAACTTTTTTTGTCTATGATATTCCAATTCCAATTTCCTCTAGAAAATTAGTCCAAAATTTGTAAGTATCTTTTCTACAATAATTTCTTATTCCTAATAAAAACCATGCAAATGTTTCTCAGTAATTGAAATTGTCAGCACAGTCAAGAATCAAGTGTACATATGTAAAAGACGTCTTTTTTAATGGTCACTTTATAACTGCTGTAAAAAGCAAAAACAAAAGTTGAGCATATAAAAACGGAATAAAACTGTATTCTATGTTTAATATTGCATGTGGAATATTATAAATCTGAATATGGGTTACTCGTACACAGTGCACAGCACACTACTGACTACAGAAAGATACAGTTTTCAATCTTGTCTTTAGTTTAGAGTTTAGAGTTGCAGAGTAATCTTTTTGACAATAAAAGAATAAAAAATTTCTAAACCCACATGTACACCTGTAAAACATGTACACATGTAAAAGAGATGGTAGCTATTGAATGTGTATTTGCTTTGATGATACTTTTTTTTTCAAATTTACACTATATGAACAATCAACCGTAAAGACCTCGTAAAAACTTGACATTACTTTTCAATAATACACATAAAAAATGTATCACAAAATTACACTGTATAAAAGTATATACTCTGTACTCTGTACCTATTTCATATACCATATGCCGCACATAATTTCTTATATTTGTACTAAAAGCCATGTACTATGTACAATGTACAATTTATAAACCAAAAATAAGAGTGGGAAATAAGTTCTACATGGGCGATTTCATGGTATTTTCAATAGTATATGCTTTTACTAAGTAACATATTCAACAGTCAAGATTTACTACTTTTCAATCTTTGCAATCTGAATCCATTATCTATTATACGCCGGTAGCCTTTCATTAGCACACTATTAATATTGATATCGTATTGGATTTTTACACTAGCAAGAATAAATACTATTTATTAAATAGTAAAGAGTAGACCTTTAATTGATAATGCAGTTTTCTTCATAATAATTATTATACCCATTTGAATTAAAATACTGATATATTCAATAGGATTAAACATTAAACATTTTACATTTTATAGACACTGTACACTGTACAGTAGACAGTAGACATAAGAAACGAGAAAAGTTGGAATTTATAATAGAGAAAGATCTGCTGATGAGTCAAACGCCAAACACTTGCTGGTGATTTAAATTCAAAGAACATTCATGTACATTCATGAAGATACATACATACATAAGAAACACGTACACTGTTCATTGTACTTGTCTATCGTATCACACACTGAAGGAATGAAAAGTCAAACTGACCTGTGAGAAAAGATGCGTAGAGAGTAGAGAGCGAGTTGAGATGAGTTGAGACGAGATGAGTCGTAGGCTACCTTAGATGAGTTCCGGTTTAGAGGAATGTCACTTTTTGAATTACAAAACTCTTGTACACTAGTTAGCTCCTTCTTGTCTTGTCTCTCTGTACTCTGTATAACATATAATGGCTACACTGTATTTTGTATTTCGTATATACTTTATACTATGGAATTTTTAATAGTCAACTTTTAATTTCTTCCCGGTTGTACTTTAATCTTTAATATTTCTTTAAAACATTTATGTAGTAACTTTATTTATTTTTTTTGAATCACTTTGAAACTTTGAAAACTCTTGACTCTTGACTCTTCTGACGATGAATTATAGAAATAAAAACAACTTTTGTATATTATATATATTATATATTTAGCGATGAACTGATATTTCTCCTCTACTGGGTCACACAGTCACACTGCCACTGTTTGTTGTATGTTGTTCCTTGTGTTAGATTTAAAACCACAAAAATACATTCATAAAAATATGTAAGTAAAAAATGAATGGATAAATAAATTTGTCTCAACTACTTTGTCGTTTGTCGTTACTACATGGTGTGAGACACAAGGCACAAGTGTGAATGAAAGGGATGGAGAATGGTGAGTGGAGAGTGGAGACAGGAGACAAAAGAGGAGACAGGTGAGCTCTTCCTATTCCTATTCTTATCCTTTTTCTTATGGTATGTGTTTATATTTTATATGTTTCGACTTGTGAACCTCACACTCACACCTCACACTTGCTCAACTATCAAGTATCAAGTAGTAAGTATGTGTGGAAAAATGTGAGGCAGGAGGAGGAAGAAGAAAAATTAATATAATGTAGTACAATTTTAAGCTTGAGCACTCCAAACTCTAAACTCCAAACTCTAGACTCTAGACTCTAGACTCACAAGTCACAAAAAGTCCGTGTTGCTTAATCCGTATCAAGTATGAGGTATAAATTGTAAAGTGGATACTTGAGGCACTGACGTTAGCAGGTATGTATCTGAATGATAAATATAGTCAGGTAGGTGAGGTATAAGTTATAAGTTAAGGTAAGGTAAGGTAAGGCAAGGTAAGTTGTCTTGTGTTGTTTTGTCTTATGTTGGATGTTGGGTTTTGTGGAGCGCTGAGAACTGAGAAGGTTTCTGTGTCTTCAATCTTCTATGAGTAAGTGTAGACTGACTTGGTATGATTTTAACGGCAGTTCTCTCCTCTTCTTTTTCTTCTTCTTTTTCTACTTGTTATTTTTCGTCTTCATCTTCATTTTCATCATCATCATGATATTGCTATTGCTATTGCCGAGTGTTGTATATTATACATTATACATTATATATGTGGATGTGTGTATTGTGTATGTAGAGTCTAGCATCTAATAAGTGTGTATCACTGTATGTATTGTGCATGCATTGTTATGGAGGAGGCTTGAGGGTGAAAGAATGACCTGCTCAGGCTAGGTACCGTTACTACTACTATTACTACTACAACTACAACAACTACTACTTACTTCCATGCGTATTCCGCCACACACACATACATAATATCTAATATCTTCATACGTTCATACCTTGTATATTTTCTAGATATATTGTACATTTTATATTGGTTAGTTAGCCTTTACCGATTACCTGTATTCTATATTATATTATATTTTTGCTATACTATGCAGTATATAGTATACAGTATACAGGTTGACTGCCTCTTGTTACTTGTTATATTGTAGACTGTAGACTGAAGGTATGAACTACGAACTAAGAACTAAGAAGAGGCCGAAACGAGAAGGCCGTACTTGTACAATTGTACATGCATCGTAAGTCGTAAGTATTAAGCATTTGTATTTTGTATTCTGTACTTTGTATAAAGTATGAATTTTGAATTTGAATTCGACTTTGACTCAACTCTCAACTCGTCTCCAACCTCTAGAATCTAGATGTAAGATGTAACATATTTAACATGACTTGGATCAATTCCTCTCATTTTCCTTATTCATCTTTTTTCGCAGAGTTTTGTCTGCAGACTTGAATAGTGAATAGTGAATAGCAAGTCTTTATTATACATAATACATAATTCATTGAATCATCTTCATTGTTGTACATTTGTACATTTGTACATTCTCTATTCTCTAGACGTTCTGCACAGACTCCATCAAACATCAAGCATCATACATTAAATACAGTGTATAATGTATTTACAATGTACAATGCCCAGTGATAAAGATGAGTCTTATACAAAATTGACAGTTAAACTCTGTCTTGTAGAGAAAAGATTTGATATGTGAGATGTGAGATGTGAGGCTACTGCACAATACACAATATCCCATCTTGAATCACCAATCTCCAATACTCTGTGGTTTTTTTTATAGAACACGGTGCACAGCTGTAGTTAAATATGATTGGAGAATAAATACTTTCATGCCTCATTTGTACGGTATCAAAACTATCAAATGGCAAATATCAAACATCAACAGATTACAGATATTGTATACTTATTACTTATGGTACTTTATGCATTATATTATAAGTACTTTGTGTTACATCATAATATTGCTTCTATAAATTGCAATAAAATATCATTATACTCGTTACGCAAGAAAAAAATGTGATACTTTTTGATTAGGAGATGAGACCAGAGACCAAAGTCCAGAGTCCCGAGAAAAATCAAATCAATGACTATTGATGCAAAGTTTGGCATTTTACATATTCCTTAAAATTAAAAAGAATTCCAGTTTTCATCAATACTGATGTTTTGTCAACTCATTTATTACTTATGACTTATGACTGTCTGCTGTCTGCTGTAGAAAAGTAAATACTATAAAACTGACACAGTCAAAAGTCACAAATTTAAAATTCAAACAAAGAGGATGGAAAAACAGTTGACCGTGGAATTTTTTTAATGTTCATTATCCACCTTTTCAAAATCATGATTCTTGATTCCTGCTCACACTTTATAGCTTCACAATTCACAATAATTTATGACAAATTATACACTTGCATGTGCTTAAAATATTAGAAAAAAGTTGAATGCTGTCAATTGTCAATATAATATTTTATGATTATTTATGACAAATGAATTGTAAAACTTTATTTTGTCACCTGTAACCTGCAGTGTGTATAATAAGTAGCGTACATGATACGGTATACCGTTAAATTTCATAGTATTTAATATAATAATATGGAAGATCAATTAACAAGAACTTGCAACTGAAAACAGAAATAAAATGCCTCCTAGCTAAAAACTGCTAACTGCAATCTACACAACTATTTAGCCATGCAGATGCAGAATGCAGAGGAAGGAAACAAAGGAAGGAATGACGAATGGAATGGAACTTATTTTACGAATACGAAATACGAAATACGAATACTTGGATATTTTATTGTGCTGTCAAAAACAGTTTAGAAAATTAACAGTTCCAAAATCCCATCTTCCATCTCACTAAATACTAAACACTAAACAGTACACATGCTGTTTCATTCTTTTTATTATCACACACATAGAATAATAAATAAATAAACGCTTGTTAATTTTAACATATTACAAATGTATAATAAATAATAATAACAATAATATTGAACCTGACATGCGGATTGTAAAAACTGTGCACTGTCTATGCACTATACATTATACATATAACATATATACAATACGGAATTTTCTTTGTTGATGCATCTTACACCTTCTTTCTACACCTTTTTACTGTCTCTAATATTCTCCATATTATATACATTACACATTACACACATGACGAATTTTACAGCTGTCTGCTTAGTGTTATTTCATTGTATTTGATATGATTAGATAATGAGAATAAAGATCAACTATCTCTACTGTCAATAAATAAAAGAACCAAGAATAAAAGTACATGCCAAAAATATGATAATAATAATTGTGCTAAATATTATCAGGATGAAAGATTCTCTTCTATACAAATTCAAATGATGTACAATGATGATTAAAATCAAATGTTTAGAGTTTTCAAGCTATGTTGAGGCCGAATTCTGATACCTGCAAAAAATTCCTGTTGACGGTTGACTGTTGACGGAACAGAATAGATATTATATATTATATTGTACCCACGTACAATGTGTACAATGTACAATGTGTACTTTGTACTTTGTATTGTGAATAAATTAGGCCTGAGGAGCTATGAAAACAAACCTATTATTATAATCTGCATAAGATGGGGATAAAACGGGACTTGAGACTTGAGACTTGAAGCTCGAGACATTTTCTGAAGATCATCTGATTGATTATCATTGTAAATTGTAATCCTGGCTGGCAAAAGCAAAACTGGCGACTGGCAACGGATGATGAGTGAGAGAAATAGAGAAACAATGGCAATGACAATGACAATGACGAGCACAAATTTTCATCCCTTATTTTTAAACTGTGAATATCTCTAGTATGTACATTTTGGTTATTGTTCTTTTCCGTATTCTGTATTCTATTTTGTATTTTCCATTTTCCATCTTGTTGTATTTTGTATTTTGTATCTGTGTAATGTATCATGGAGTGGATCATGGTCAATCGTGCTTTGAAATTATTCGTGATTCGTCAAGGAGGATTTAGCAAAATTTCTATGAAACTGTCACCACGAAGCTGTCCTGCATTTTGCATTTTACATTTTATAGTAGATAAAAAAATATAAACTTATTGGCTTCCTTTACACATCCAGAGACTACATAATATAGAGTATAGACTACAAAGTGGAAGACTCATGAATGAAGATGTGGAATGTGGAGGAAGATGATGTCTCATTTTTATAAGCAATGTGTGTCACTGGGTAAAAATACAATGTTTTTATAGGATCTAAAATCCAAAACATAAAACATGGATGCACTTCTTCTTCCTTCTTTTTTGTTATCTCATTTCTTCTTTCGGTCACTTGGGCATTGGGCATTGGGGAAAATGGGAAGCACAATTTAATGCATGTCACAAGTACTTATTTCTTATTTCATGTAATGAAAATCTGTGTCTCTAGAATGGTTCTTCTTTTTCCGTCAACTACACAACACTGTACAGACCAGAGTAGACTAATTTGAAAATCATAGGAAGACACAAGACGAAATGAATATGAAGAAAGTATTTTTTAAGATGCGTGTTAGCAGTAGGCAAATGGCAATGGATTTATTTATCAAAAGTTATAAACTTGTGAATTAAAAACGGTCTTTTAATCTTCCTCTGAAGTCTGTTTGTAGCAAAAGTGACAATCATAAAGAATCATGAAGCAAGCGAGAAAACGCTTTGAGCTTAAAGGAACGAGAAATGAGCCATTTAGATTTTAGAATTTTAGCACATGACTCTTCTCGGCAAATTCCATTAATTTTGTATTTTGTAGTTTTCAATCCTCGTCTCGTCCTCGTCTCGTGTGACTCGTGAGTGAATGAATGAGTATAGTTGAAAAATTATGCATGTAAATAGTAAATACCTGTCTCATCTACTTACTTAAAGTAATTTTCGCCTTCATTTTTCTTTGTCATTTGTCATTTGTAACCGTTTGGAGTTTGGAGTTTGGACATTACAATTACAATCATCATCATGAGTTGTAAACACGGCTTATTTCCTCAGCTTTTTTAACAGAAAATACACGGCAGCTTAACGTCAGTTTCTTTTTCACGCAATGTATTTTATTTTTTATCCTACCAACTTATTATTTTGGATAAAAGACGAAAATAACATGATGATGAGCAGTGTGGTTTACAAAGGTGCATTCTACATTCTACATTAATATATTATACATTCTTAACCACTTTCTTTCATTCATAAATCTTCTAGTTAAAGTCTAAGCATAATATACATAATATACTAAGCAAAATGCAGTGCAAATATCCTCCCACTTCTTTTCAATATCCATAATCCATAATCCAAAAGTGCATACAAAATGCAACCCAAAAATGTAAGGCGCCGTCTTCTATCTACAGTAGTAGAAAATACATATACTTAAGCTACTTATGTTTTTGTTCTGTGCTTGCTGTATAAAATCATTTATTTTTTGTATTTTAAAACAATTTGTTGACAATATGATACATGATAATTTAAAATATTACTTGTACCATTTATATTCTGATTTTGGATTATCTATCTAATTTTTACTTTAAAAGCCAAAAGCTACACATATACAAGTGTGCTAAGTAATAAGTAATATTTAAATTAGTTTTTGAAGATAAAAATTAAAATAATCAAAACGAATTTTGATACATACAAAATACAGAGATTATCATGATTTTTGCACTGATACGTGGGTTTGGCACAGATGATATCAAAAGATTATCTGTACAGGAGTCAGTAACCAATACACGATATACGATACATAAAAGTAAAGTCTACAATCTACTACAATCTACAATCTAGGAAGATGAAAGATGAGCTGATCTGCCTTTAATGTCTCATGTTAACAGTAACGTAACCATTACACGCTCTTATGGTATGGGCATTTCCTACAATATGTAACATTTTGAATTTTGAGGATAAAAAATGAATCTTCATATCGTATTGTATATTGTACTCTGCATGTTTGACTCGTCTAAACATGAAAGGAAAAGGTACAGTGTACAGTACACAAAGTACAGTAGACAGTAGAAAGAAGAAAGAATAGACTGAGACTTTTTCAAACTGGTTTTTGTTTTCAGTGTTTTATATTTTTTCCGCAAAACTCAAGACTCTAGACTCAAAACAATCAGCAAAACAAAATGCATAGATATCGTACAGCATTCAGCATACATGACACATGACGCAAGATAGATCAAGTAGCAACCAGAGAATCTTTCCTCATCTCCGTCTTCTTCAAAGATTTTGATAGAGCTTATCGATCCTCGATCCTCGGTCCATCTGTCAGTAACAGAATCTGTTTAGTGCTTAGTGGCATCGTACCTACGAATTACGAATTACGAATTACGAATTAGCATCAAAATATGGGAATGGGATTTGAAACCACATGACAGTTTTTAAAACTATGGAATTGATAAAAACAGGAATTAAAGGAAAAATTATATCAAAAATCAAAATAAAATATGCACTTGAATGGGAAATTTTCCTCAAACAAAGTTATCCGAAAAATACACTTGTTAACTGTTTTTTTTTCGCCTTCAAAAGTATATCGAGCAATCCCATCAAAGATCAAGATGAAGATGGATGATGGATGCACAATGCACTTACAACTTACAGTAAACAGTAACAGGAAAAATATTAATGATACATGTTCGTGACTAAATGGAATAAACTGATCACGGTTATTTATTGGGATTTGAAATTACAACTTGATTTTTCAACGTCTCTTGTTTAGGCTGAATATTGTATACTTTCCACGAACAGAGTGAAGACTGAAGATGCTAGAAAAAATCATCAGCTCTATTTTCCCAATAACAATAATAATAAGAATAATGGTCTTCCAATATAATTATACCATGAACTATGCATACAACCAACATCTACCGCGTATGTACAATTTACCATCTACTCATGTCTCATGTATCCCCTGATCAATAAAGTAGAGGAAAGGCAATAAAAATCATCATTACGGTCTTTGATTCATGTAGAATGTAGATAGATACTAATACTTGATACATATTGCACTTGGGTAGTGTGTATAAAATATACTTGGCGAGTAGCTCAGTGAAACCCACGCACAATATCATACTTTATGATAAATAATAATTTTTAAATTATACCAAATATCCCATCATAATTATGATTGCTTCTTCTTTTTCTTCGTCTTCTTTCTTCAGTTTCACAGACAACAGACAGAAGATATTTTTTATTTTTTAGCTTCCATTTTCACCTGTAAATACTACATGTACATTGTACATTCTACATATTGAATATTGAACATGGAACAAAAAATGCCATGAGGCGCTCATTATTTTATTACTTATTACACTCTTCAATCTTCACTCTACCTACACTTTTTAAACGTGTTGCTAATACTGCTTTCGGGCTGACCTTATTTTTATGTCAACAGTCAACAATCAACAGTCAGCACATGCAGCCGAAAAACTATAATCATAAAATTCTTTTCCACACATTTCCTACGCTTCCATGTTTTACAATATGCGTGCAATGCTTGTATCGTGTATCACGTACATATCACAATTCTCAAGTAGCATCTACCTCTTACACATTACACAGTATCCAAATCATGTGGCGTCATGTTACAGAATACAGAATACAGAAACTTTAAGAACAATATTGACGCAGTACATTTTATATTATTTATATTATTATTATCATCATTATTTATGATCGCTACTTTTGCTACTTAGAATTTAAAATTTACATTGCACATCATTATTTACCGGATCAAAAAGGTATTAGCCACGCACAATTTTAATATGATTAAACATGGAAAGTCTATACATCATAAACCATAAACCATAAGCTCACAAGTATATACTCAGTTTGAAATTTACATAAATAAAAGCTACATAGGAAAAAGTAAAAAGAGTGTGTATGATGTGACTACGACAGAAAATGTTGAGAACGTCTCTCACACAGTCTTCAATATCTATAATGTGTAACGTGTATAATGTACGTCTAATCCCTAAAAGCTTCCATTTAATTTCACTTTTGAGCATGAATAAAAGAAAATGAAATTGGCCATAAAGATAATCTATGCTGTTTTGTGTTGTCTGTGCCATTGGATGAAAATTAATCAAGTCCCGACAACTTTTGTAGGTGATTCAAATTTTTCAGTGAAAGGTGCGATGTACATGTACAAATTATTACACATAATATTTCACCTCTAATAAAATCAGGCTAAAAAATGCATTGAATAAATTGTCTTAAAAATGTGAAAATGTGAGAATCTAGAATGTGTTGAAAAAACAGGAATTTATTCAAAGAGACCGGAAACAAGCCTTTCTGTTTCTGTTTCTTTTTTAGTCACTTTTATTGTGAACGGAGACTTTGTCTAGACTCTAGACTTTGTCAAAGTCTAGAGTCTAGATATTTTAAAAATTAAGTAGGTTTGACAGTGAACTTGAAAAGGAATGCAACCTGCACCTTTTCTTGATTATTTTCACTTTCGCATGATTGGTGTGATTTACTTTTGAATATTGCAACTTGAAAGTAAAGTAAATTTTCTTTCTTGTTTCTCGAGAAATTTATAAATGAATTCAACATCCTACAAAACAATAATTAATGGAAAGGACTCTTTTATTTTTTACTTTTAATTGACATTGTTCAATTTTTAAATGAAGGAGAGTAACAAATAAAAAAATATGCATAGAATATGCAGTATTGTACAGTAAGTACGTATACACACATTTAGCCTGTCATTCAATATTACGCAGAATTTGAATCAAATACAGAAAGGGAGCTGATTCTTACTCAAATCTCAAATGCTTTCATTTTTTCCTTTACAATTTACAACTGCTTTCCTCGCTAAATTTACATACAAAGGCAGTATTTTTCATTCTCCCAACTCCGTGCATTATTCCTCATTTCATTATCATTTAATGGCTTGATTTTAAAAGGGATCTCTATTATTTTGTATTTTCTAGTAGTAATTATAGCACACAAACCATATTTATGATAAACTGTTGAAGAACTGAAGTAAAATCGTCTGTGGTCTATATACATAATGAATAAATAAAAGTGGATAAAATGTTGCAGTTTTGACTTTTGACAATGAAATTAAAATATCATCCCATTTCCGCTACACTTTTCAACAGATGACATATACATAATAACAATCAAAAAGTTTGAGGTTTGAGAATTAGAGATTATTTGTATTTAAAATTCCAAGCATGATGATGTGCAAAATGTACAATACAGAAGTAGACAAAAGAAACGAAGAACGAAGAAAAGAAAAGAATGCCGAAACTTGCATTTTCTGTCTCAAATTCAAGATTCAAGATCAATCTCACTTTTAATTACAAGATACAAGACAAACGTTCAAGTGAGAGTGTCTCTTTGTAATATAAAATATAATGTGTGTTCACATTGCCATTGTTTTTAGTTTTTTTAGTAGTTCTTTTGTATTTAGTCCACATGTCGCATTTGCATTTGCATATGTATATGTATACAAAAGACAAAAGAACAGTGTACTTTGTCAAGTATTTACTGTTTACTGTTTACGTTTTACTTTTACACTCTAATTTATGAGACATAAATTAAGTGGAGACAAAAAAACTTGATGCTTTTATTTTATTTTATGATTAATGGGTTCAAGATTTGAGATTTGAGGAGAATCAAAAATTTGAAAAAGAGATCTTTGTGACCTTGATCTACAGTCCGTAGTCCACAATGTTCAGTCTAGACTTTAGACTCGAGACTCTACAGTAAAATAAATATCTGTCTTCCTATTCTTGACTTTCTTCCGTTTTCTTTCATACTTTTACTTTAACATGACCAAGCTTAAATACTGTAATTTAGAGTGTAATTCCTTTAGATTTAATTTAAAACGGTAGCATTTGGTATTTGATATTTTGGAAAAGCTAACGTTTAGTCAAGAGTCAGGAGTCAAGATGATTCTCATTTCTCATTTTACTGTTTTCATATGTACTGCACATATGCAGTGTGTACTTTGTTATAGTTAATGGATGTAGTATTTATTTTGTACTTTGTATTACCTTAGATCTTAGACCTTAGAATCTAGACTGCAGATGCTGCATACAATTGTATAAACATTGAAGTACACATAATACATATGTGTTTCTAAGGGTCAAAGTTTGGACAAGAATTTGGTCCATCTCCATAACTAACTAACAAAGGCGTCTACGAATGACCAAGTGATACAACATACAACACATAAGGCGTATAACGTATAACGCATTGTAATATTTACAACAATCAGTACAACCTACATAAAGCGTAGACTGTAGAGCAAAGAGCAAATACCATATAGCACACAAAACACAAAGTCCAAAACACAATACAGAATACAACATGTTTCATTTTAGTGTCCTTGTCCGCTGGTTGCTGGTTATTATGCAAAAGAAAGAAGATGTTGTATGTAGTATGTAGTATGTACCTGCAGTCGGTATTCTCGTACTCTTATCCTTCATCGTTCATCGTTCCTGTTGTTGAAAAAGTGGGAAATGGGAAATAGGAATGACCTTTAAGCTTCTTCTTTTTGGATTTTCTATCCAGAATCCAGAACATGGCACTCTTTCTGTACTCTTTCTGATTCTCTCTCTCTCCATTTCCCATCATGTAAAAGTTGTAAGTTGTAGTTTGTAGTAAAAACATAACACATGAAATACCTATCTGCAAGAATATGGACTATGGACTATGGACTACAAATTTTTGGTCATAGATTTTAAATGTACACAGCAAACAGTCAGATGAAAATTTACATGTATTATGTAGACTCCTGGACACTGGACTTATTTTCTTTATTCTTCTCAATTCTCAATCTTTTCTGGTTTATCCTGATGACCCATTTGAACAATTTGAAAAAATTGGGGCCAGAATAAAATGCTCACATCCATTTCCTGATCTTCTGTACTCTTCCAGTCCGATGCATCGTTCATCCTTAATCATTACCTCTTAATCGTCTGTATGGGGAATTGAATACGGAATAATTACTTACTATGCACCAAGTTCAAGATCACTCCCGTTTTCCTGTTTCCAAATTCCAATGTCCAATGATATGTACTATGTGTATACGATATAGCCAATACTGTGTATGACATAATGACATAATAAATAAATGTGTGGTAATACAGTGCTGAAAATATCGTAGATCGTAAATCGTGTAATACTGAGAAGACACACTCAATACTCAATTAATTTACAATTTGCACTTAATACTCAATACATGAATATAATTTAACTGTACGAGACACATGAGCACATGATGTACTTGAGCCTAGTCACTAGTCATATTTTAGACGTTCCTTAACTCATGCACGAGTTCTACCTACGATCAACGTTGTACGTGTGACGTGTGAAGGCGGAAACGGGATGGTATTAGAATGTAGTATATATCTTATTTTGAATTTAGTTGCAATCTGTGATAGAAAAGACACATGTGTGTAGACAAAACACAAAGGACGAAAATCTAAATCTAAAATCCACACATACCAATAGCCAAACGACACACATGTGAGAGCATTGTTCTGAGTATAGTACATAAGTATAATATAAAATATAAAGTTATTGACTTGACTTGAATGTCTACATTGTACGCAGTCATTTGTCAGATGAATGACCACCTATGAATAACTATATTATATATTATAGCCACTTGTACCACCGACCACCGGTAAGATAAGGGATAAAAGATAAAAGGTATGCATATTTATTTATATACATGTACAATGTACAATACACATACATGTCTAGCTTATAGATGCTATGCTTATCTAGATGCATCCACAATCCATAGCCGAATTAACAATAGCCTCTTCTTTTTGACAAAGTCATTAGTATGTGTTTGCATGAAATTCCTATGCGCAGCAAGAGAATAGGGAAGAGATTACAAAAGATGCTACTTGTTACATAGTGTAGAGTGGAGTAGAGTACCGTGTAACAAGTCATAGGAATAGAAATACTATGCATTATGTATTATGTATAGATTATACTATCACTTATCAGTTAGCACTGTCCATGTCTCTCATATTATTATTATTTATTATTATTATACCTTTCATCCTCTTGAAGATGACAATGACAATGACATTCAGAAATAAAAATGTGCAAAGTAGGTGAGGAGTGCTTGTAAATAGAATATATAGCATCCTTTAAAAAACTGATAATGTCCCCAGCATATTCATAATTCACACACAAATACCAATACCGATACCAACGCCGATACATAACACAGTACACGTTACATGTGTCATGTGTTACACGATACACGATGGACGATACAAAGCTTACAGTTTGAATTTTCAAGATAATTTTTCAATCGACACTTACGTCTGTCTGTGTAAGAAGGAGGCATGATGTACACTGTACACATTACACATGTGAACCGCTAAGTGCTGAAACTTACTAGGTATATCTGTAATCTGCATGGTCCACATTTTCAAAGACAGTATGTTCTAAATTTACATGATATTATACAGACAAGAGAACGACAGACAAGACACAGAGGACAGTTGACTCTCATAATAATAATAAGAAGAAGTGGGAAGATGTAACACATTATAAATTATAAGGATGGTTTAGTTTTTAGTTTGATAATTTTCTAAAAGACCGTCTTCTCATCTGTACGTCTTTTTAAGTAACAAGGGCTATTAAATATACGTTATATACTTATTTGGTTACATACACTTTACATTATACATGATGAGTGAACCTGAGGAAAAAACGTATTGGGAATTGGAAAGGTATAACGAATATCCTACATCTTACATGATTCAAAATTCAAATGCCTCATCACTGTTCACTGTTCAGCTACCAATTACCAATGCCAATGCAATGCGTCATTCATTTAGATGTGTTTCCGTTCCATGTAACAGGTAACAGCAATTTGAATTTGGATTTGGATGAAATTCTGAAAACTTCAATCTCTAAAATTGGTACATGGACTCTTTTTTCCATGAATCCCAAGTGAATTTAAATTTTCTTCTTGATTTGAGCTTTATCCTGAACAAAGTACTGTGGACAGTGGACAGTGGACAGAGTTACGATGCAGAGGAAGTTTTGACATTTTAAATTAGGAATGCAAACAACTGAACACTGTACAAGTGATACTTGTCTGTAAGTACTGTCTGTATTTACTATTTATTCGCTCCTCTTTTAGGATAGAAGATAGAACACACGTCATGACCGTTCATCGTGTTCAACCGCTAAAAATGCTAATTGACCATTCACATTTTAACTTTTAACGTGTAAGGATAAAAAATGTTTATCATCTTTGGAATATGTGGATATACTTACCTGTATAATGTATGTATATATAAGGATATGGATTAAGGAAGATGAACAAGAGCAGCTCTTGAAGAGCTAAGAGCTTTGAAATTTGAAAATGCAAGCCAAGATCTTACTCTCGTCATTCCCCAATTCCTCATTCTATATTCTAGTCTCTAAATTCTATATAAAAATAAATAAATTGTAGACAAGAAAACTGAATCATACCTCAGAATTAAAGGTAATTATTAATCATTTTATTCCTACTCAATGAGTAAAAAGCAAATTTTCTAGCTGGTTAAAAATCAGCATCAAGGACCAAGAATCAAAGTACAAAAACCACAGCCGTAAACTAAAATATTTAGTTAACAGTTTTGTTTAAAATCCTATGACTCTACCTTCAAAATAAGCAATAAGGAAAGTCATTTGGACCTGATGTATGTGTGTATGTATGTATGCATAGTGATTGACTTTTGCTTCCTCCTTTCTTAACTCGTTATTACCTGTGCGTAAACACTTAAATCTAAAATATAATCGAGTATGTCAATTGTCAATAGCCAACAGGCAATATTCAATACTTAATACTCAATACATTGCTGATGGTTGGTAGTTGGTAAACATTGTAAAGCTTTGGTATTTTAACATATTATGTACCTAGTAACGAGTTACGTCTCAGTTTTCTCTGAAGACTAAAGAACTTGGCCCACATACTTTTTTTTAAATGACAGCTGCCACTTTGTCTCTCTATAAAGAGGAAAACGAATCGGAAACTGAGGATAAATTGTAAATTACTATTTTTCTATACTGTGTGTAGCATGTAGCATGTGTGATAATCGATAATCAACACAAAATTATACGAAATGTCAATATCAAACAAAAAAAACTCAACATGTAAAAATGCATTGACAGAGACGCACTCTTGTAATCCAATTGATGACGGACAAACATCATGTCAAGTGATAAGAATTCCGCTATTTGTATGCATATTTGTAAGCGAGGGAAACCCATGATTGGTGCATTGTACACTGTCCATTGAATGTTGAATGCACAAAAATTAGACAGTTTACTTCTTCTTTTTTTTGCTTCCTTTCTCGTCTGTTTGTAATGTTTTTTCTTCAACAGTTTTTTTAAACTTGCTCGGTTAGTATTATTATGACGAATGACGGCCGCATCTCGTGAAGAAGAAGTAAATGATTTTTGTGTATATGTCTGTACTTTTAATATTGCATTCCCTTCGTGTTTCAAAAGTGGTTGTAAAATGTAAAACAATGAGAGCTGAGCGAAAAAACACTGTACATTGTACATACTGTATATTATGTACTTAGACTAGAGATGAAACACTACTTAACTAACTGTATTATCCATCGTCCATACTCCATACAAAATACACAGAATCTATGCATCTTTTATCTATACGTTTTATGTGTAAAGGACGTCATGTAAATGCAAATTAGAGGGGAAAAAGTTACATTTGCTCTGTACTCTTCACGTACATGTAAGGTTACAACCAAAGTTTGGAAGTGACAACTTGTTCATAATATATTTGCTACACACTTTAGTTGAATGAATACTTTAGGAAATACTAAATATACATATATGTATACATGTATGCATCACGATGGTAATTTATGCTAGACATGCTAACACCTCATAACTTTTACTTTAATTATTATTTCCCCTGGTCTAAATGAAAGTAGGTATTATATTATATTCTAGTATGGAATGCACTATTGAAAAAGTCTTTGACCCTGCCAATTCTTTCTTTCTATACATCTCTATCTGTTATCTATCAATCATAAATGTAAACAGACGTACGACTGGCTGAGAAAGAAAAACAGAAACAGGATAATTTATTTAAAGACGAGCAGTCTATAATATTATTATTATCTATATATTCCGCTTCTCTTATTCATTCATCCGTAACTAAAGTCCTATCTGTATAAACATTCTGAAGTTTAAAACAACTATACTACACTCAATCATTAATAAATTATAATTTTAATGACCGTTAACTTTAAACCGTTTGTAAAAGTATTGCCAAAGTGGTACAGTCGCTGTATTTAAGCACGCATTTAAAACTTTACATGTTAATGAAATAATTTTGCTGTGAAATGAAAGTACTATTATTACTATGTATTGCACTAATACACTATTTATAAATAATAAATAGATCAATAAATAAATAAAAGACAACACCACAACAAACGGATTATATAAACATTTAACAATTATTATTATTATTGACACTCTTTTATCTTTTTTTTTTTCTTTCGATTTTTATTCAATTTTCACTTTTCTATTGCAAAAAACAGGGAGCGAGATTATTTTTGTTATAAGAGAAAACAGAACACGTTTTGTCCAACGACGACACTCGTAACAAATACGATGTACGAGTGGTACTCATTGATATTATTATTATTATTTAATATCTTTTTCTTCTTCATCAATACATTGTATGTTGTATGTGCATTTCAAAATTGTAATTGAAATTTTTACACATTTTTTTTTCTTTTCTTTTTTTTTTATATATATAACGAGAATGATAATGATGATGTTATGTTGGTGTAGTTCTTGTGGTATTAGATTATTATTCTTAGTATTCTTATTAGGATCTCTGAAATTTTTTAATTCCTTATTTGTGGTCATTTAGATATATATATATATATATAATATATTATTGTATATATATTGAGTGTGTACCTCCACTGCACTGCCTAAGATGTCAAAAGCTTTTTTTTTTGTGTACGTGTATGTGAATTTTTATACGTATATATGTATAGATAATATGTCTATAACATTATATTATAATATATAGTATATATTGATGTTGCTGTGTTACACTATAATTATTATTATTATTACATGAATAAAGATAATGTGGAGTATAGTCGTGCATTTTATAATCCATTCTGGTAGTCGCAAGACAAATGTATGTAGACATAATATATATACAAAATGTCTATATATATGAATGACTGCTGCATGGCAATTGTAGTTTCTGATTTGATGATAAATCTGAATCAATATTATTACACAGTAGTATTAGGTAGGTATGTATGCAGGTAGGTAGCTGAACGAGCTAGGAACAAATATTATATTGATGTTGATCTTATACAATAATTAATTAAAAGTTCCTTATACAAATTCATTAAATAGGGTATATTTTTTTTGCAATAACAATTGTAATAATAATAATTAGTTAATCAATTATTATATGGATATACATTTGGGTATTATTATGTTCTCAAATCAAAGAATCACTTATTTTTGTGTGTGTGTCTCTCATCGGTAATGCCATTATCTGCTCAAATTAACAAGTTTTTGATATTGTTTTTCTCTTTGTCTTAGATAATATATATTGTAAATATGTTGATCATGATTGAATATTTTCTTCAAAACTTACAACTTGGTTGGTTGGTTCAGTAATTCCTTT
Organism: Sminthurinus signatus; assembly: GCA_019776565.1. NCBI lineage: Eukaryota > Metazoa > Arthropoda > Collembola > Symphypleona > Katiannidae > Sminthurinus > Sminthurinus signatus. The sequence continues at coordinate 69,440 of JABASP010000165.1, forward strand.
ATTTTTTTTTTGTTGTGACTTTATTTTCTTCATTTCTTCAACATAATTTTTTTTTAGCTTAACTTAGAAGTCTTGTTTCAACAGCCCAGTTCTTTCTCAGCTGTAATAGATTTAATAGATTTTTTCCCTTCAAATTACAATAAAAATCGAATTTAAATATGTCATTGAAAATAATATGTCATTTCATAATAATATTTCTTGTACATTCAACATGTAGTATTTCTAGACTACAATACAACATGTTAAAATAATAATACAATATTCATACCATAATATACTTTTTATATTTTTCTTATGCATTATAAATTTTAATACCACGTTTTATTTTTTTTTTTTTTTAAAAAAAGAATCGATTCACTTACTTTTTGACTTACTTTCGTTACTAGCCAAAGGCTCACCGGCACCAGAATTTCCTGCACCACCGCCCTTTCTTCGATTAGGAAGGGGACGACGACGAGGATCTGGTGTATCATCTTCTGTCATGCTACACAAATAGATAAGAAGACTTGAGTTTTCCATGTTTTACATAATATTCATTTTTTTCCCAACCCAATTATTTTCTAATTTAAATAAGTTTATTTATATTTCATATTATTCCAGATTTTTATACCTTAGAGGTTGTCCGTCTTCAGGTGTGCTCTCCTCTTCATCTCTTTGTCTTCGTCTATAATCATCACCACCACGACGCCCTCCATCACCACCACGACGACTATAATTGAAGAAAATCCCATAAAGCAAAAGAATTAGATTGGAATTATGTATTCCAATTATTATAAATTAGACATACATGTATGCTACACTTTTATTAAATTTTTTTTAAAAACTAACTTTGGACGATTGAACTGTGGTGGTGGTCCACCATTTTCTCTATTTCCTGGACCTCCGGATTTAGGTAATCCTCCGCCTCTTTCACTTCTATCTGGACCATCTCTGGGACCATTTCTACCTCGGAATCTACGCGAAGTTCCACGATCTCCTCCATGACCATTATTTACTCGTTCTTCTCCATCACCAGGTGTACTCTGTCTTGAACCTATTTTTTAAATAAATAAATAAATAAATGAATTCATAAATATTATACAATACATAGCATAGGTATGTGGTAAAACGTTTGAAAAACTATGGGTCAATCATAAAAAAATCAAAAGTGAAATTTCTTTTGATATAATGTATTACAGGTTACAAAATAATAATAATTAAATGAAAAGAATACACACACATATTGTACAGTGTACATACATGTAGCGAAGCAAGCTTTGTACATATTATGGAAAAAACATAAAGCTAATAGGGTCACGCTAGATTTGCACCCTTACGGGTAGAAACATCAAAGAAAATATAATGTTTTTATCAGTAGCGTAGGAGTTTATTAAAATATATATATAGTGTAGTGTATAAAAATAGATTTTTTTTTGGTCGGCTGTTTCGCTTAGTATACGATTATATATTAAACTCTACGGATAACAGAATCATATTTCAACAGTAGCTGTACCAGACACGTGCATCATAAAAAAAGGGGAGACAATTTTTCTCTCATGTAACAAGTATACAACTACTTTTTTTACAACTCCAGGTACAATAATAATAAATAATAATACTAATTATTATTATTATTGTAACTTTCTGAAGCACATGCAAATGTAAATATTCGTATCAAATCTCAATAATGTAAATGAAAAATTAAAATAAATATAATTTTATTATTTTTTTATATATACTCACCGAAACCTGGTCCTCTGCCACGGCTAGGTCTATTACGATCGGAAGCGCCTCGGTTACCTCGATCACGTCCACCTCGAGAACCTCCATTGACTTCAGAGTAAGGCCTTTCATTTCGCCGACTGGGAAAATGCATACTGCCCACTGCTGTAGGTCCATGGTAACTTCTTAATTCTTGATCTATTTGTAATTTTTCTTGACGAAGTTGTTCTACTTCCTGTAATATAATAATAATTAATAAAAAATGAAAATTTAAAATATGTCCCTTTTGTACGGCTATAACTTGACATATTTTTCCTATGTAATAATAAATGACTACCATCGATAAACAACTTAAATATACAGAAACTGACATGAATATTGTAATAGTAATAATAGGAAAACTTACGCGGAGGTGACTGAGGTGGTATTCTAAGATAGTTTTAGCGTTTGCAATACTTTCCACGGTACCAACGAATACAAAAGGTATAGAACCATCCTCACGGGGTATAGATGGGTTAGGTTCATTTTCTCCTTCAATCTTGACTCTTACCACACCACTTTTGTCTACAATCTCTTGTATGATGGACCCGTTCTTGCCGATGACCTTACCCACCAGGGGGATTGGAACCTAGAAATAAAATATGATTAATATATTTAAGACGAAATTATATGTTGATATAAAGAACAACTCATCAATTAAATCATTATCTGTTTATCTGTCACAGAAATAATGAGTAATATTAATTATTATCATTAATAGGACAAACCTGGATTGACTCTTCGTTATATTCTAGTAAACTTCTAGCTTTTTTAACTGCTTCTTCACTCTAGATTTTCACACACAAAAAAGAACGAATTAGAGACATTAAATATTATGTGTACATATATTACATGAATTACATAGATTCAAATTTCTTTTGAGTTATGCTGTACAAAATATAAGGTTCCGATTTTATTAATAGAAGAAATAGAAAACCATAAATGAATATTTAATATCTTACTTCTCCGAAAATTTTGAAAGTACAGCTACTCTCTTCAAGTTCGATATTGGTAACACCTTCAACTCTTCGAGCTAACTGAATATTTGAACCACCACTTCCAATCGCTAAGCCCATCAGATCATCTCGAACACGAAATTCTTCAGAGAAACTACTTAAAACAAAACAAATAAAATCAATCACAATGACATATATTTTTTACATGTGGTTTTTTAAAAACCATTTGGACATTTTCATGTTTTTAATCTATAATAGAATAACAATAAATAAATAAAAAAAATAAAAATTCTTTTTAAACAACACAAAATAGTATAGTATAAATTTACCTTGCACCCGAATGCAATCTTATATTTTCTAGTTGTTTAGCTGCTTCTTCAGTTCTTTTGAGAAGTAATGCCTTTTGACTTAATGACCGAAAATGCATCTCTTTTCTAAAAAAAAACAGATGTATACATAAAAATAGGATATGATATAAATACATTGTTGTAGACTATACATTATACATATATGTGAATATAAACGGTATATATTTGAAAATTAATAATAATAATATCATGTACATATACATATTTACTTACAATAGGTTAACTTTCTTTGCTGTTTCTTCTGCTTGTGACTGTTATATATAATACAAAATTTATCATGTAAAAAAAGGGGAAAAAATAATTATTAGTTTTTTTCTACGCTTCTTCTCCAAGATGATAACATATAATACAAACTAATTAATTTTAAATTATATTATTATATTACTAATATTATTATATTACTAATATTATTATATTACTAATA